>JAEUYN010000232.1:0-48613 GCA_018257835.1 Euura lappo
AAAGTTGGTTGTCACGATTATTTATCGCTGCTTCTCGCATCTAATCGCTGCTTCTCGCATCTATCGCTGGTTCTCGCATCTAATCGCTGGTTCTCGCATTTCCGTCAGCTCCTTTCCGCGATGCCGATTGGACGGCGGTGACGCCGCTCGGATCTGACTTCGCACCGTTCGGAGCTGTTGTTTTTGACAGGCGCGATTCGAAGCGATAACCTGAATCGCGAAATTTTGAAGAGGCGAACGAAATGTCAAGATTTTGAACGGTTGAATTGATTTTATCGCGCCGTTTGAAAAGCGTATAACCTGTAATCGCGAAGCTTTGAAGAGGCGAACGAAAGTTCAAGATTTTGAACAGCTGAATTGATTTCGATGAAAGGTATGTTTGAGGTACAATTTAATAGTCTTCACATAACCTTGATCGAGGAAAATTTGGGTTGTGATCGTTTGTGGCAAAATTTATGGAAAGGCAGATTTTCTATAAGTAACAGCTGTACGGCGATAGTTATGTAAGTTTTGATCACATCCCAGGAATGATTAATCACTCACTGAAACAACCCATATCTTAGTTTTGACATAGCGAATATTTGATCGAATTGATTTCTTGTATCCGACCAGGTGAATTTGATTTTTTTTCTTATCCTTCCAGTTCAAAAATAGTATTGATATATTTATGGGTAGATGAAAATCGTGGTTTTAGTGTATTCTTGACGATATTCTCGCGAGCGGGAGACTGTTCTCCGTTTATTATACTTACGGTTTTTGTGAATTTTTTCAGGTTTTTAAAAATGGTCCGTTTTTCGGTCGAAAAAAAATCATAACTCGGAAAGGGTTAATTTGTCCGAAAAATCTGAAGAAAATGCAGAAAAATGTTTCAATGCATGGACAACTACAGACGAAATTGAGAAGCAAGTAAAAAAATGTTGCGGTCTGTAGGCTACGTGAATTGATGTGGACAGCCCCATATACTATAGTGATTCTGTACCATCAACTTCGCCGTGCGACTGCTGCAAATGAACATTGGCGATGCTCAGCAATACACAGTACGATTCTTTGGAAACTTTTATAATAAGGTTGACATTGAAAGAGAAAATAAATGTTTTATCAAAAAACACAACTTTTTTCCGTTTTGAAGTACCTTAAAGATTCAAGAATGAACATAGCAATCCTGACAAGTTTCTTCAGCCATATACTTACCGTGCGCGACTCAAGTTAGGTCAGGTAGGTCAGTTCAATGGTCCTTTGAACATTCACAAAAATTCAGAAAATAAAGGTATGGAGACTACGTTTACGGGATGTTAAAATTCTAGAAAAATCGCAGCTCCCATTCTTGATAAACGCCACTGTTCATTCGCGTTCGACTATGCTCCTCTTAGTCAATAAACGGACCAGCACAGGAATCACAGAAAAAATTAAAGACTATGAATATCAGATATCGGAATCAGGAGTTTTCTGATGGTCAAAGTGAAGAGAGAATAGTAGCTCTCATTCCGGAACGTTGCCAACACATTATTTTTGCTCGGCTATTCTTGATATACGATTGAGAATCTGGATGTGAAGATTATCGGTCAGAATTTTGAAACAGTCATTTCGGAATGTAACTTTTTGTCTACCTAATCCTGAATGAAACCTAAACGCAATATGGTTCGTTGTATTCCCAGGCAGTAGTGTAAGTTTCCCCCGGATTGATTGAACAGAAAAATGTAACATTCTAAAATCAATGATTTTGAAATGTAACTTTTTTTTGCTGATTCAACCTGAATGAAACCGAACGAACTAAGCCATCAGAATTATGCATCATTTTCGCTGTTCGCCTTGATTCACTATCATTTCCACGGCTTTCTTTGCTTGGGAACTGGACCGGACGGAATTGGACCGCTCTCGGCGCCTGAGCAATACTGGATTTTGGTACCAGCTTTGTAGAATTGGATTTTTTTTTCTTTAATGGTACAGACAATAATGACTGATAAAATGTTGTGGGTGCTGTTTGCGCAAACAACGCGCAAACGGTGAGCATGATAATCTATCCGAAATTCCGTTAACCGCTCGCATAGTATCGTATTGAGTAACCGGATGCTGAAATTCAGATCGACCATCTTATTTGAATTTCTCTCGATAACAAGTGAACGCGCAAACGAAATCAAGTTACGTTCTTCATATTCAAGGTACCCGCAAACGATCTAAACGTATATTCAGACGATTGTCTCGACTCTGGATGCTAACTTTATGAACCTACAGGGGCTATTCCGCGTGAAGCGGATCAGTCACCTCTCAGATATTTTTTTAATTTTGCATGTCGATTGTGTAGGGGGAGTTAGATTTTTGTGCCAAAGCGCGATTTTGATAATGCAAAATTCGATTTTTTATTTGCAATAACAAATTAGAGCACCTTTTTTTCAAAAATTCATAACTCCGCCAAAGATGAAGTTACATGCAATTTTTTTCTTTTGACTCACGCGGAAAGCTTCATAGAATTTAAAAAAAAATACAAATAAAAAAAACAATTGTTATCAATTGTTTATTTAACAATTAATTTTTTAAAGATTTTTTAAATACTGAGCGACACGACTAAAAAATTTTAAAAAAATTCTGACATGTACCTTGTACTATACTACAACCTGTGAATTAATTTCAGAGACGTGTTTTTCTTCGTTTTCGAGTAAAAAATCGTTGAAGGTGTCGATGCGTCCCAATTTGAGGCGCGCCGCGACTCACGGAATGGCAAGCGACCGGCTGCCGGCCACCGCTACTCCGCGGTGGCGACGCAACGTTATTTGCGAACCATTTTCACGATGTTGGACATGAGATAAAAATCTGAAAAAATACTGTACCTTCACAACGCCTGCCTTAAGCGATGAGCAAAGTTTCAAAAACGTGTTCTCTCCCGTTTTCGAATTATAGATATAAATATATTTTGTTTTGGTGACTCTATCGTTCGCTATCTTATACATTCACATATTTGAATTTATCGGACGAGGCGAACCAAATTAATTAATTATTGGTACCCACCAAGGAGAGATTCTTCCTCTATTCGAGCGTGCAAACCTTGGTGGGACCGAAAAAACCTATAGAAAAATCAAATTTTTATTTTTAATTCTTCGAGTAAAAATTCCCCCGGCCCGGGTTTGAACCGGGACCTTCGCATTTGTACTGCGACGCCTTGTCCAATTAGACCACCGAGGGGCTGAAGGAATCTTTACTCGAAACTTGTATTATGGTATACTAGACACGTCATTGTCCCAGTGTCAGATGTTTGTTTTGGTGACTCTATCGTTCGCTATCTTATACATTCACATATTTGAATTTATCGGACGAGGCGAACCAAATTAATTAATTATTGGTACCCACCAAGGAGAGATTCTTCCTCTATTCGAGCGTGCAAACCTTGGTGGGACCGAAAAAAACCTATAGAAAAAATCAAATTTTTTATTTTTAATTCTTCAAGTAAAAATTCCCCCGGCCCGGGTTTGAACCGGGACCTTCGCATTTGTACTGCGACGCCTTGTCCAATTAGACCACCGAGGGGCTGAAGGAATCTTCACTCGAAACTTGTATAGTCTTTGTAGAATCTTTACTCGAAACTCGAAAGAACATATAAAGGTAAAGGAATAAGTCGTAAGCAAAACGTACAGAATACGAGAGATCACGGTAGGAGGGAAAGTCGCAGGTTCAATATAAACAAAAGATAGACTTAAACGTAAGCGTCACAGAGCGACGTCCTTATTACTCAATAGGCAAAGGTGCGAACAATCAGCGTTAAATACGGTAGAAAACCAGAATACTCAGTAACAAATTAATCTGTACGATAGATTGACGATGGAAAAGGGGATCACGGAAAATATTTACACAAACATACTTGAAGGTAACATAATAAAAGAGATACGCGGAATACAAGGTAAATGAACGGAAGGTTCGGTAGAAAAACTAAATAAATAACTAAAACTAAGATTCCGCGGCTACTTCTACGCAAGGGGAACTACCTCAGGGAAACTCAATCGTAAATCGCATGCAATGGCATGCGCAAATCGTAAATTACCATACAAATAAGCAACAAAATATAAATCGTACACCAGAAGGGCACGGTAGAACGTTGTTACAACAAGATCATACTCAAATATCAAGAAATATCACGAAAAGCAATTCAGTCGGGAGGTCGTTCAGTAAAGGTTGCTCAAACGTATAGCGTAACGTAAAACGTATCAGTAAAGAACGGAAACGTAACGTAAACGAAATCACACGGGATCGCGGTCGCAAGCGCAGCACCGACGAGACCGTGATTCTACAAAGATTCGCCTACAGACGGTAGAACGATATAAGAGCCATACGGTAGGTAGTAAACAGAGACTGAGCGATAGATCATCAGATTATAAAACTGAACGATAGAACGGTAGAACGACCTCGTAACTTTACATAAATAGTTGGAAGCCTTGCCTTAAATGCAGACGTGTGAAATACACTGACTCTAGGTTTAAATTACAAAAGAATGACTCTAAATTACTTAATAAAATCTAACGGAAGGAAAATAGCGGTAGGAAAGATGTACGGTAGCGAGATGGTATAGAAAGTGAATTTAGGTTCAGTTGATCAATACGTTTTGGCGGTTTTCAGAGCGATTGGCGTGAAAAAAAAATTATACGACTTTATGCGATTATAAACAGCAAAACGTCGTATAATGGCGCTTATGTCCTTATGTCATTAGACACGCGATTTTTAAAGGGTAAAGTCGTGTTCAACTCACCCATGCGACGCTTCAGGAAATCATCTACAGTTTTTTCGAGATAGTTTCCGATTCTCATCACAGAATCTGAAATAAAAATAGAGACAAAGATAATTTTAGCGTTTTGGTAGACGTATAAATTGGTCAAGTAAGTCTATCCACTCATCACTTACCAGCGTCTGCGATCAGCTGGGATTTATTATCTGAAACTAAAATAGGTACATCATGACACTATTGTAGTTTGTCAATATTTGACGCATGTCTTAGTAGCTATGACTTGAATATCTTCATTGGGTGACATTGTTTTGAACTTACCTTCGGACATCCGTCTAACATCATTCGCAAGGTCTGACAGTTGGGGGTTGACCTTTGCCACGGCAGCTGAAATTTAAGCAAAGATGACTGTGATTAAGTCGTCATTCCGCGGTGCTCGATTCGCTTGAGCTAAATTCGAACAACAAGTGAATATCTGTCATTATCGAAAATCTCTGTATCTTTAACTCACCCTTTATGGCAGCCTCGGTTGGATCGACTCCTGAAACAAAAATCAGGATATCATCACAATACTTGACGAATCGAGTGGAACCTGACATGTTGAAAATGGTTTGAACATTCCGTGTAGCATAAAATGTAGAGAATAAAATGGTTCCAAACAAAAAGCATATGTTCAAAAAACACATTTTATCTATATCGTGATGACGTACGCATAGTTTTTATTTTTAACGACTAGGGGCTCCGCCCCTGCGCGCTTCGCGCGCCAACCCCGCTCGGCGCTGCGCGCCTCGCTTTTCCGAGGAATGGCTGTCCGGGAACTACGCCGCGACAGACCTGGACACCGGGAATTACGCCGCGCATAGTTCCTGGCGTCCAGGTCTATCGCGCCATAGTTCTGGGTGTCTATCGCGCCAGGAACTATGGCGCGAGAGACCAAATGAGAATAATCAAACCTACTAACCTACAACTTACTATGGCGCAATCGATAAAATAAAAATATCGTGCATATTATCTCTTTATATATTTATTAACCGACAAGTATTTTATCGAGGGTATGTATTGTATATGTGCACATGTTAATTTTATTTTATTTGAATTTGTTAATAAATTAAAAATTGAAAAGACATTTTTCTCTTTCTGGTTTTCCGGAGTCACGCTGAAACAGAAAAATATTTGATTGATTATTATCATTGTGATTCACAATAAATAAATTTCAGTTCCTGGCGTCCGGGTCTATCGTGCCATAGTTCCCGTCGTCCAGGTCCGTCCAGGTCTACCGCGCCATAGTTCCTGTCGTCCAAGTCTATCGCGCCATAGTTCCTGGCGTCCAGGTCTACCGCGCCATAGTTCCCGTCGTCCAGGTCCGTCCAGGTCTACCGCGCCATAGTTCCTGTCGTCCAGGTCTACCGCGCCATAGTTCCTGTCGTCCAGGTCTACCGCGCCATAGTTCCTGTCGTCCAGGTCTATCGCGCCATAGTCCCTGTCGTCCAAGTCTACCGCGCCATATAAACTAAGTTTCAATACGATCATACGTGGTATCTTGTCCTTCTTGCCATCCTTTGTATTTGTTGCATCCGCGTGTGAGCCCGAGGGATTCACGTCCATTTCTGCAATTGCTGCGTCCGCGTGCAGGCCTTCTAAAAGAATAGATATGAGAATAAGATGCTCGAATAGATGTGAGAATAAGATGTCTGAGACTTACTTATACTTTCGTATATGTTGGTCGTGTCGTGGGTTCCTCTATTCTGTGATGACTTTAACCATTCACAATAACACGATTCACTTATTTATCACCAAGGCAATTTTTATACACACGCTTAAATTTGCGTGTCAGAAATCATTGCCTAGATACTGACGTAGTTACAGTGACGAAAATAATATACGAAAAGCCCTAGTTACTGACGTAGTTACGATGACGAAACGACCAAACAAAAATAACATGACAAGACTAATCTAACGAATAAAGACTATTTTTTATGTATATACCTAGAGATAGATTCAATAAATCTTACCACCTGCAGAACATACGTGCTAAAAAATGTTAAATATTTCGTGACACAACACTTCAAAAGTTGATTGCTCTTGATATACATAAGTTCGACGAATGGTCGATTTTCCACTTCAGTACCATTTTACGGTTTTAAATTTTACTTTACTGTGATACTAAAATGTAGGCATAACGATTCGATAAGTCTGCAGGATAATTGCTGCAAAATAAGTATACTGTTAAATATTTCGCGACACAATACTTGAAAAATTGATTTCTTTCGATACACGTCCATGAGTTCTAGTTTGGCTGTTGGAATTAAAGTCAAGAATTCAATATTGTATCCTTGCTGTATCGAGAAGCAAACATATTTCTACGTTTATCTACAAAACAGGTTTTTTTTCACCTGTTGATGATGTGTGTGTCTGAATAATTGCAATGCTGACGTGGAAGCTATCGAACCACTTGACTCTTGATTAGTTTTTTTTTACGTTATTCTCACTTATATGTATGGGGCATTCCACGCCAACTCGACCAGTAATAAACCCCGACCATCTCAAAATCATCCCATGTTTTTTTCTAACATTCTACTCAGTAATAAACGCGTCCTAAATTTTTTTTTTTTCAACAAACCGTTAATTTGTTATGAATTTTTGAAGTTGATTGAGAATGCCCCTCTTTAAAAATCTGAAAAAATTCTCAAAAATCCAGTGGATGACATAAAACAGCCCCCGTTTAGGAAAACGTGGGCCGAATTTTTTTTCAATTTTTTTTTTCACTCAATTCGGAATTTTCTCATTTTTGAAACTGAAATTATCTAACACAGGATCAAATTTCAAGCGTCAAACAAGGTTCAATTTACTCGGAAACGTTCGGTTTCACCATTTATTACCCTTATTCGTCGCTTACTATTTGATCCTGTGTTTATATCAGTTTTTGAAATGAGAAAATTCCGAATTGAGGGGAAAAAAATAGAAAAAAAATTCGGCCCACGTTTTCCTAAACGGGGGCTGTTTTGTGTCATCCACTGGATTTTTGAGAATTTTTTCAGATTTCTAAAAAGGGGCATTCTCGATCAACTTCAGAAATTCATAACAAATTAACGGTTATAAGAAAAAAAAAAGACGGTGATGAAAAAAATCTGAAAAAAATTTACGACGCGTTTTTTACTGAGTAGAATGTTAGAAAAAAAACCTGGAATGATTTTGAGATTGTCGGGGTTTAACATTGGTCGAGTTGGCGTGGAATGCCCCGTATGTATTTTCTAGCGAACCCGATTGAAATAAGTATAAGTGAGGTTTCGTTGTATTGGAAAATAGATCAGTATCTGCAACTTACCGTTGGCAACACCCACGCACACCAACGAGGCGACGAGAAGACAGACGATCTTGTTCATGTTGAAGGTAGCCACTTACTTCGTTAGAAATAGGTTTCTGATTAGAATTCATCCGATCCGTCGTATTTATACACAGTAGAGAGACCCCCTACCACGTCGACATGCTGGAGTCAGGCTTTACCCACCGTACCCGGTTATCACTTGTTTTTACTGATATCAAAGCTTCCGCGTCACGAACGCGAAGGCTATAATTACGAAGGCCATGGGGCAAGGGAATTTCAAAATCTGTTGAATTGTAAAAAAAATTATAATAATAATAATAAAAATAATAATAATAATAATAATAATAATAATAATAATAATAATAATAATAATAATAATAATAATAATAATAATAATAATAATAATAATAATAATAATAATATTAATAATATTAATAATAATAATAATAATAATAATAATGATAATTAAAAAAAGTTTGATGAGTTCCTTGTTTTGTGAAGTTCAAATGGTTGACGAGGGTATCATGACAAAGTGTAAATTCACCAATTGACGCATGATTTAACGGCAATGAGTGAAAAATAATTAAATATGAAGAATTGAAATAGGAAATCTCGATCGATCTACGATAAAATTTGATCGGAATCAATTAAAACGATTCCTCGACTTCACCCTGATATGTGAAGTGAACAAAAGGTCGTAGAATTTTTTTTTCACGCCATTCGCTCTGAAAACGGCCAAAACGTATAGATCAATTGAAATTACGAGATCGAAAAATGTCAGTGCAAAAGGTCGTAAGTTTGGCGGATACGTCGTTCTTTCATTACAATTTTTAAGGAAAAATAAAAAAGAACGTAAAGGCAACACGTCGTGAGCGCCATTTTTTGTTATAATTTTTAATGATTTTTCCAAATAGTTTCGCAAAGTTTTTCGCAAAGATAAATTGAAAGAACGACCATTTAAAAAGATTCGATAAAAAATATTGGTAGTTAAAAGCAGAAGGTCGTAAGCGCCATTTTGATTTCTTTCATTTTTTCATGATTCTTCCAAATAGCTGTAAAAACTCGTGAAACGCAAAGAAAAATCGAAAGTTTCTGGAGGAAAAGGAAATAAAAAGGACAGGGGACAATCGGGATACGTGATATTAACTTTTATGCACCTGCCCCATTGTTGAAGCAATCGTTGCGTTACCATAATTAGACGTTTTCATAATTTTGAACCGGTCCCTGACGTTATCCGCACGATTATATTTACGCGCCACACCATCTCTAGGGCGCTTCGGAAATATAGCGAACGCAGCGCTACGTCTGGCTCTACGGCCAACGGGCGAAACGCCCAATATGGCCGCGACCACCAGTTGACATCGACAATTATCATTTTATGCAGAATACCATATCCTTTCTCTATTAGTGCATGAAATAAAGAAGTTTTGCAATATGAATCTTCGAAATTAAGGTGGCTCAAGCACGAAGGCCCGAGTTTTGCAGGGGCTAAAGCAAGGCCCTCTATTTTTCCTCGAAAACGCAAGATTGCCATCGCATACAGGTACTCGCGATCAAATTATTGATAATTTCGTGCATAAGTTATTAGTTGTGTGCCGGTAAATAAAGACCGTGAAATAAGAATAATTTCATGTTACGATACTGCGTACAGAAGTATGACAACATCGCAACTATCTGTCTCACTCTCTCTAGTGACAGACGGCCGGAGCTTCGATTCTCGCGCATGCGCTCAGCCATCATGATTCTATCCAGCTGCCGAATTTCTACGCGGTCCCATAACCTCTCTGAATTTCAAAGTTTTCGAAACATTGACATTGAATATCTCACAACAGGAGTCGATGACCCCATATTCTATTGTTGAATTTGCAATCCTCGTGATCTATTCGACATTTATCTAGTTTTTCGACATCATCTCTAGCGTAAATATCGAGATATTACCCGGCTCAAGTCTTTCGGCGCGATCCTCCCATAAGCCACGTGTTAAAAAGTCGAATTTCAACAATATTTATCTCTCTTATCTAGTCGATGACCTGGTCTGAGATTTAGCGTACGTGAAGATGAGTACTTTATCTGCAATATACTGAAAAATTATTTTTTTCTGTTGCTGAACGTGTTCGTGCTTGAGCCACCTTAAATATAGAATTGCCATCACCAATTCTTTTTCGCGTTCGTGACGCGTAGGCTTTGATATCAGTGGAAACAATTGAAAACCGGGTACGGTGGGTAAAGCCTGACTTCAGGATGCTCTTAAGGGGAGGCTCTACTCGATTATGACCGACTTACCGACATAAGCGGGCGTGTCGCTTATTTCGATGAAAATTGAAGTCTACGGGCCTAAATCGCAAAAAAGGGCTCTGTCGTGGATCGCTACGTGCAATTCCGAACCTAAATATGTCAAAACCTTTTTGTTTTATGCGGAAACAAAGTAATGGCATTGTTATTACGAAAATGTGTCAAGTGGCGTCATCGCCCAACAAAAGCGACACGCCCACTTATGTCGGTAAGTCGGTCATAATCGAGTAGAGCCTCCCCTTAGGAGCATGCTATAGTCATTTTTTACTCTTCTTTACCGACCGTACCCGGTTTTCATTTGTTTCCACTGATAGCAAAGCCTACGCGTCACGAGCGCGGAAAAGGAACCAACAGCGCAATTCTAGATCGAATTCCGAAGATCCGATATATCGGAAAACTTCTTTGTTTCATGCAACAATGAAGACGTATTCTTGAAAACTGCACAAAATGGTAATTTTCGATGTCGAGCGGGAGTCGCGGCCATGATTGTGAGTTTCGCCCGTTCATCATGGCCACCACCGCTTGACATCGACAATTACCATTTTGTGCAGTTTTCAAGAATACGTCTTCATTGTTGCATGAAACAAAGAAGTTTTCCGATATTGTATATCTTCGGAATTCCATCTAGAATTGCGCTTTTGGTTCCTTTTCCGCGCTCGTGACGCGTAGGCTTTGCTATCAGTGAAAACAAGTGAAAACCGGGTACGGTCGGTAAAGAAGAGTAAAAAATGACTGTAGCATGCTCTTAAGTTCGAGAAATTGTTTGCACTCAATTTCCAGGTTTTCATACTTTGTCGTTGCGCGATCCCCCCGTTGGAACCCGACACAGAGGTTTTTGTAAGCATAGTCACTTACACCTCTTGGAACTTCCACATTACTTAGGGGCCGTGCATAAATGACGTCACCACTCAAGGGGGGGGGGGAGTCACCGAAAATGTGACGTTTTGTGACATGGGGAGGGGGGGGTACACGCAAATGTGACGTCACATTTCGAAATTTCAATTTTTCTTCAATATTCAGTCAAAAAACCCTGTCTCAAATTTGAAAAGCCCGCCCGAGGGGGGGTATGTGAAAGTTTTGTGACCTCACCTTGGGGAGGGGGGGTCCAAGCTTTGTGACTTGGTGTGACATGGGGGGAGGGGGGGTCAAAAAAGGCAGAATTCATGGTGACGTGATTTATGCACGGCCCCTTACACGGAGTCACCCTGACTCCGCAGGTAATTTTGAAACGTTGTCACATTGATTCTGTTGACACTTTGACTACGGGAAAATTCCTGGGGGTACTTTAGGATCTCCAGAATGGACCCGAATTGGACATTTGATATCAAATTAAATTCGAGCCTCGTAAAAAATTCACAAAGCGAAGAACTAAAGAAAAGTGACTTGTTTTACTGAAAAAATCAACTTCCGCAATTTTTTTATACTTTTGGCTCAAAATTAAGCTGGGTATTCTTGAGATACCCCATTTTGAGAAAAAAATACTACAGTTCATGACCTTCCAAAAAGTATAGTTACGTTGAAGATCGTAATTGAGAGTTTTCTTGATTTCGACTTTGTTTTTTGGCTGCCAAAGCCAGACGAACGCTTTGCTTGCAACATCTATGGACGGATTATAAGCACCTACTAACATTAATAATTAGGTCATAACACAGCGAGACTAGAGAGAGGTTAGGTGAAATAGTGAGAACCAATAGTAACAAACTGTCAAATTCGAATGCTGTCACCACAAGATGACCAATCATCATCAAACAAGGGGGGGCGGTTAAGGGGACTAGGCAGGCCATCCCGCTGAAAATGGGGTAAAAATTCAAATGCCGTTTATGAAAAATTGAAGAAAAATACGCAACTTTTCGCAGTTTCAAATTGTTTGTCACATTTTTAACGATGAAAATCAGTGGTATTCGTTGCGAAAAAAATTGATAATTAAGGGAGATATAGAGCGTTGAAGAGGCCGAAGGATTGCTCCCTTGTTGCCACGATTCGAAGTACCCGGATGCGAATTTTTAGTTTCCAAATGGCATTCCATTCAGGGGATTCGTTTCCTGAGATTGAATCGAGAAATTTGAGAAAAACATGAAAATTAGGAAAATGGCGGCTGATATTCTAAAAAAAAAACACGGATAAATTGCTACATTAATTTTTACGTCAGTAATAAAAAATTATTTTTTCTCGACAGACTTCGGTCCAATCTGTGGAACTAATCGTTATCTTCGTTTAGAACAAAAAATCAAGTCGATATCTTAAGGTAACGTTACTGTAGGAAACTGTGACTCGTGTAGAACTAGTCGCGCACCATCTCAAACTTTTGGCTCTCCTAAGCTCAATTTTGCGAATTTTTCAGTTATGTTTGCGCCAAAACGTTCGTGAAATAGATATAATAGAAAAAAGGCTGTTTTTATCAAATCTAGGCCTTGCCTAGTCCCCTTAAGTTGTTGTGCGGTTGGGGTCACGTCAATCAATAGACGTTGGTAGATTGTTCGAGTGATGTCTCCTACTCGTGTTTGAAACGAGGTCACTTCTTCTTTCCAGAGGAGTGCACGGCGGACAGATGCAGCAAGGTGCCCTGTTCCCACGGTGGTAAATGTCTGACGACTGGCGGCGACACCGCCGTGTGTCTCTGTCCTCTAGGGTACACCGGTGACCTCTGCGAGACGCGGGTCGATCTCCAGGTAAGACAGTGATAAGACTGGGAACCTTGAGCCTCCTGATCGGAAGACTGGAAGACCCCAGGGGTTCTGGGAGGTCCCTAAGGGTGAATATCGTCAATTCTAGGTGCCGTCCTTCAACGGATCCTCCTACCTGAGGTATCCAGGATTCGGCGATACCTCTTTGTCCTGGCTCGAACTCGCCGTAACCCTGAAACCCACGGCTCCCGACGGAGTCATTTTGTACAACGGACATCACAGCGACGCGACCGGAGACTTCGTCGCGCTCTACCTGAGCGCAGGACACGTTCAGTTCACCTTCGACCTGGGCACGGGACCGGCGACCTTGAGGTGAGTCTTCGAATCTTCTTCTTCTTCTTCTTCCTGGATCTTGCGTTCTGAATCATTCGTTTTTGTTTTTTGTTTTTTGTTTTTTGTTTTTTAGGAGCGACGAACCGGTGCGTCTGGGCGAGTGGCTCGAGGTCCGCGTCTCCAGGACGGGACGCCTGGCCTCACTCGAGGTCGAGGACGAACCACCCCAAGAGATTTTGGCGCCGGGAGCCTTCACGCAACTCTCGTTGCCCCTGAATCTGTATCTCGGCGGGGCCCCGGCTCCCAATTTTTACTCATCCAAGTTGAAGACTACGACTAGCTTCGTCGGATGCGTGCAATCCGTTACTCTGAATCGGAGAGAGGTAACCCTTATAGAAAAGTATTACTGGATGTCCGAATTTGTTATTGACAAATTTTGAAAACTATCCAATTTATTATTGAACAGGATTGAAAACTATTCAATTTGAATGGTGCTCAATGATAAATTCGGACATCCAATAGTATTTTTCTAAAGGGAAGTTTGAGCGTAAATTGTGAGGATGGAACCGTGGATTATCGTGGATTAATTAACCTCCGTACAAAATAAAAATCGACAACCCTCCGTGCAGAGTTTTGAAAATTGCCCGGTGGATATAATGAAAATACACCTAATTAACAATAAATGAAAATTTCTGGATCGCTGTTGCTCTGATTCTGAGTCTATATTTATAATACGTTATATTTGATGTATGTGTGTCGTGCTGCTCCTGTTCCATTATCACACAAATTGATGATCATTCAATGATACGTAGATCGGTTTTTGTAACAATATTGATTAAATGCTCTTTGCCAATGCTAATTATCCAACAGATTTGATAAAAAGTAGAGTTTCAAACTTTTTTCATTTCAAGATTGATTTAATTATTGATAAGAGATTAGGATTGTTGGGCGAGCAGCACATAACGAGGCTGAAACGAAAGCACGTCTGATTATAAATTCCTGAATCAAATTGAACCCGAATATCACCTGAAAAAAGAAAAGAGTAAAACAAAAAAGGAGAATTAAAAGAAAAAAGTAATATATTGAAAATATATCATACATATTAATATATAGGTATAAATATAAATATGAAATATAAATATATATATATTGTGACGAGGACTTTTTATACAAGCGACTCAGGCCCGCGTCTGAGCGCAAGTCCTTCACTGGGAAGACCTGAAAATAAATCTCTACTCACTGACTCACGGGGTCACTGTAATTTCCAATATCAAGCCGGGTCGATATGATCGACCCCCAAGGTAATCAGTATTCTAATCAGACGGGTCGATACGGATCTGCCGTATCGACTCGACGGGTAAAGCAGCGGTTGTTTTGGGCGCCAGATGCCTTCCGCATCAATTCTCCTCAGAATCTGTAAACCTTATGCAAAACAAAACAAAAACGGCCGGCAGCAAAGTATTTGGTAGAGGGGCGGGGAAACGTTACGGCAAGCCGAGATGGAGGGGAGAAGTAGGGGGTTGGCAGCAACAGACTCAGGTTTCAATGCAAACAAGATAACTGGCAATTTATTCAATGAAAGACAATGAATCTCCAAGGGAAATTCTGAAGAACAGAAAAAGCAGCAAAAAGCAAATAAACAAGGCAGCCCAGGGCTGAGGTCTCGGAACAATAAACAAAAAAATTTAATTTCCCGACAGGCCCGGGTTAACCAGTCAATAAAATTAACGAGCCTCAGAGATCATTCTTACAACTAAATTAACAAAAGAAAAAAAAATCAAAAGCATAATACCCAAAAAAACAATAATCAGTATCACCCAAGGTGATAATCCTCTCTCAAGGTTCGTGAAGCGAACCAGTATTCTAATAAACTATATTAACAAAATTAATAACAACTCTGACCGCTACAGGCCTCGCGCGGCTCTCGTGAGGCGAGACCGAGCTCCGGGAAGAAGGTAAACAAACCAACGCTACGCCGATTTCAAATTCAACGGTTCGGGAGGCGAACCGCCGACTTCCCAAATTCTCTGAAGGATGTATAGGCCATACAATCTCAACCAAAAGTGAGTCTCGTCGTCAATATTGAGTACTTCGAGATGAGATAAAAATCGGAAAAAATCAACCACAATCAAGATGATAAGAGTATTCATTTTCAATAATAATAATGCCCAAAAGTTATCAACAAATTGTTCAAACAAATCATTGTCTAGCAAATTTCCTGGTGACGTTATTTTTTTTCATGTCAAATGAATTGGTTAATCTTTCTGAATAAACATGAATTTTTTCAGAATTTTGTCACTTTTTTAAATTTCCGTTTTCGGAAATTTCTAAAGGCTGTATTCGCAAAACTATTAGTTCCACGCTCCGGAAACTTCGGAATTGTAATCTACATCGTTTCCACAATAACATATCCAAAATTCAGATTTTTTCTCCATTTTTCAAAATCGAAAACGGAAATTTCAAAAAGTGACAAAATTCTGAAAAAATTCATGTGTATTCAGAAAGATTAACGAATTCATTTGACATGAAAAAAATAACGTCACCAGGAAATTTGTTAAACAATGATTTGTTTAAACAATTTGTTGATAACTTTTGGGCATTATTATTATTGAAAATGAATACTCTCATCATCTTGATTGTGGTTGATTTTTTCCGATTTTTATCTCATCTCGAAGTACTCAATATTGACGACGAGACTCACTTTTGGTTGAGATTGTATGGCCTATACATCCTTAATACTATCCCGCGAGGGATCAGAATACCAAAAAAATTAACAATAATTAATTAACAAGCCACCAAGGCAATAATTCTCATAAAACATATCCTCTAAAGGCAAATAATAAACCCTACAGGACTCTGGCGTGTCTGACTCTCCGCTAAGAGCCACGAGGCAACGACAAAGACAAAATGGCGAACAGCGCCACGAGGCGAAACCCTCCGCGCGGACAAGACTCTATTCAAAACTCAAAATATAACATTAAAAACCCAAAATTCTCTCTAATAAAAACCCACTAGGCAAACTCTGGCTTCGGTCGATAATTCGAAATTCGGTATCAATCTGAACTTGAGATCCAAGGAACACAAATTTTGTCTATTCTCAGACCGCAGATATAATTCAGACTCAGGGGATCCGTTCAGATTTACCACAGGTAAAATGAAGCCACTTACGTTAACAGAACAACCAGCTCAGCAAAAATCAGCACCAGACCTCCTCGGGCTCCTGATGCTCACAAAACTCTCAAAACTCTCCACAAACAAACTCTCAACCAAAAACTCAAGGACTCTCTCTCTCTCTCTACAAAATTACACGCCTGACCGTTACAACAGCTAACGCCAGAGTGAGGATCTCAAGCCGGGTGTCTATTACCCCCTCCTTACGATCTACTTAATTCTATGATCGGTTAGTGTCGTCCTCTTGGCGAATTTAGGGAACCCTTTAACTCCTGAGAGTTATGCGGAGCGGTGTCACTGCCGTGTGCTGCGGGCTGTCTTTCTGCAGGCGGGTCCTTGTCCTGGGGAGATTCACGGTGCTTCTCGGTAGCAAAAGGACCTTCGCTACCTTGTCCCTCGGTGGTGAGCGGTCAGATACCCTCTCGTGATCATGTTCCCCCGGACTCGTTCTTTGCCTGCGTACCTCCCTGGGCTTGTCTCACGCCTCTGAGTCTTTTCCATGCCTTTCCATAGTCGTTCGTAGTTCCCCACGGGAAACGGGTTACCTCAAGAGAATTTTAGGCATAACAAAAAAAATTACTAACAAGTTCATTAACCCATGTCTGTCTCTGTCGCCGCTCGGAGCTTTTCTCGGTTTCTACCGTTTCCTAGGTGAAGATTCGCTCAGATTCATTCTCTCACACAGTCACTCGAAAGTGAATTTACTTACCGTCTAGGGTTCAGGGAGCCTTTAGTAACGAGGCGAGCCGAAGCTGCCACGTTACAATATATAATAGATAACGAATATATTAATACTGAATATTATATTAATATACGAAATGCTATATTACAACTATTTCTATTATGTCAGTCTGCAAAGTCTATTAGAAAAAGTCCACCTGTTCCCCTACCCGTAGTTCAAATCACTCGCATCCTATTTCGCACCAGAAAAAAATCATCATTCACAGGATTATAATATAAATTAAATAAAAAGATGAAAAACAAAATTGAGCCAGACGCATTATCTCACACAGCTGTCTAATAAGTATGCATTTTATTCATCCGATTACAGAAATATATATGCATTCTGAAAATATGATTATTTTTCTGTGGCCATATAATAGTGTAATTAAAGTTCCATATTAATTAATTAAATGAGAACAAGACTGTGAGCTTTTTGAATAATTTCACCTCCAAGTATAAGTTTCACCTAATGATTTATTCGAATACCTATGCGTTATTATGTGCGTGTGAGATAATGAGGTCATGGTTTTTTTTTCTTTAACGGTGTATCGTTATCATCCATCGATTGTATATTATACAAATGTATACCGTTTTTTCAAACCTGATGCCGCATATTGTAACTATAATAAATCTACGTATTAAGGATGTCGATATGATTATAACATGAAGAAGAAGACAAAAAATCATCGATAGGCGTGATGATGATTTATTGAAATATATACTGTATGTATGTTCGTGTGTACACACCCAGCGATATTATTACTATATTATTATTTCCGTCATCATCATTATCATTATTCTTACTATTGTTATTATTATCATTACTGTATGCCACCAGATAACTATACATGATTATGCCCACGTTGTCTATAATGCATCAATAAAGAAGACATTTTATAAATCATCGAACATATCCCTTGTACAATCTATCAATCGATCAATCAAATCAATCTGTTCAAGTTTTTAATGTTTATTACACCAAATTATATAAAGAAAAGATGTTTTATTCTGATTGGAACCCCTGAAAATGGGATCGATTCACTATAATTACAAAATACGAAATTTTACTTTCATCATTAGCCATGGACGTGTACATTTTCGACGGTGTCACTTCGATTATATGGGTTCATGTAATTTTCATGATCTTCGGCCTGGGATCCCCAAGGGTACATCATACCTGAAAATTTATGGAAAGGTTGGATTTTGGGTTTGGTATAAAGTTTGATTGATAGATCATTTCGCCCCAACCTCCAACAAGTTCATGAGAATGCATCCGAAGCAGTATCCGTAAGTGATTGTGAAAGCCAGACCGATCAGCAGCCAGATTAGAACTAGAGTCGATGAATTTGATTTACGAACGATTTTGATTTTTCCGAAATCACCCAGCCCCCAATCTTTCAACATTTTCTTTCGACTCTTTTTATCCGGATTATTACGTAACTTGTGTCACTTGAAATTCTGCATGATACATTTACATCGAGTTTGATGATTAACTTCAAGTGAATTAACATCGGCCCTTAAACTCGGTCGGTAAGTCATGACAGGTCGATAAGTTCGAAAGTTTCTCTGAAATGTGGATTGATAGGTCAGCGAAAAATATCAGTTCGAGTTTGGATTCGTTGTTTGCTCTGACTACTGAAGACATCCAGAATTTTTGGCCCGAAAAAACCCAAATTCAAACTCTTGATCAATTTGAAAATTGGGACTGGGAACCGGACGTTTTATAGAATAGAGAAATTAATTCGCGAAGATTTGTGAATTAGTAGGGACCTTCATCTTCGCCTACCATTAAATGGACTAAAAGTCCCGACCTCTACATGGACGGCTCGATCCAGCATCTTGAATCAAAGGTGTTCGAATTCAGTTTTTTCATCATATCTCGACGACTATCTGTCCTATCGTCACGGAGGTGATTATAAAGAATGAAGCTCACCAAATTCTCTACAATTCTAGTTCAATACATTTTTCTCCTATCTTCAATAGTTTTTCTCTAATACACCAGTAAATGTGTACATGATTCTCACGAGGTTCTATACGAAGAAAGTGATTTTCTCCCCTGCATGTATTACACGAACACTATTGAAGATAGAGGGAAATTTATTCAACCTTTGTTGTAGAAAATTTAATGAACTTCATTTTTCATCATGACCTTCGTGACGATAGGAACGATACTTATCGAGATAAGATGAAAAAACTGAATTCGAGAATCTTTGATTCAAGATCGAAGATCGAGCCGGCCAGTTAGAGGTCAGGACTTTTAATTCGATCATTAATAGGCTAAGATTGAGCTCTCCACCAATTTATAGATCTTCAGTGATTCATTTTTATATTTTCAATAATTCGTATGGACTGTTATTCACTATCGGTCAAATTACACTATATAATGTAACAAACTGATCAATCGTCTCAATAAAAGGGTAAAAAGTATAGTTCGACGATTTTGCTGCCGCTGATACCGTCCCGATTTGAAATTCGCGCTTCGCGGTATTCGTGATGGACAAACGTCTCACCGATGGCGCTGCCGGTCGGATCGATCGACGGTGCCCCCAACGGAGAACCGAAGAACCCGCGTGACGCCGCCGGCCGCGCATGAGTATAATCAGTATAGTTTAGAGTCCAAAATGGACAACAATTCCCTGCGCAGTGGACTCTCTGTAAGACATTGAGATAAATAGTATATCCACGAATATAGACTCCAGTGAATTTATTTTACTGGTCATAAAAGATAAAACAAGTATCATTGAACATTGAGGAGAGTTTCACTTGCGTGAAGTATAGACAGTGAAGAAAATCACACTCACGGATGACTCTGCGCTTTCGTTGAACGCAGTCAGTTCAAAAGTCGTACATGCATTGATGCTAAAGGAACAGAAAAAATGATCATGCAAAGAGTACTGAGATTCGTCAGCACGCGAACATTTACAAATGCGTTTTCTGCAACTCCAAGATGTTCCATTGATGCGTTGTTCAAGGTAATTGCTTACTTTCGTGATACGAAAGACAGTTTATCATGTTTACAAACAAATGTGACTCATTCGACTCTAATCGTTGTGAGATATTATATGTCATCTGCCAGATTGGCAGCATGTTTAACATATGTTTGTGTTTCAGTTAATTTTGACCAGAAGATGGCCGAGGAGAATGTTGACGATGACTCCTTTTACGACCATGGGGCTTTTGGGTTTCATGAAAAAATCCGAAGACGTGAAGGACTCAAAACTGACTTCGCAGGAAATACTGATTGCGAAGGCTGACTCTTTGTTCGATGAGTCTAAATACAGACAGATCTACGAACTGCTTGTCAATTACAAGGTGAGAACATGTCGAGCGAAAGAATGTTGTTGACAAACACATTAAGAGCATGCTGGTTTCGGGCTTTACCCACCGTACCCGGTTTTCACTTGTTTTTACTGATATCATGGCCTACGCGTCACGAACGCGAAAAAGAATTGGTGAGCGCAATTCTATATTGAATTCCGAAGATTTATATTGCAAAACTTCTTTATTTCATGCACTAATAGAGACAGGATATGCCCATACAGCATTGCAATATTGCTGCAATATTGCAGTGTCATTTTCTTCAATATTGTGATGTTGCCGCAATATTACCAGTAGGTTTGATCCATTCGGGCATTTATTCAATTCAATAGATCTGGGTAGTGAAAAATATCATCTGACGATTAATTTTGTATTCGAAAAAATATATATGGGCAATTTCACCAATTATCAACGAATGTTTGGGCCCGAAAAAATCGATTTGCCTCAATTTTTTTCCTCGCATTCTGTGAACCAAGATTGGTAGATTCACCAAGTTTCAGCCAAATAGGACTTACCGTTCACGAGGAATACGATATTCAATTTTTAGGAATACGATATAAAATTTTTTAACGCACTTTTGACGTACTTCCAACGTCACAATGAAAATTCGAAAAAATACATTTCTTATGTGAAAAACTCTCAGCTTCTCGAATCCATTTTTTATGTTTCACTAATTCTGCTAAAACTAACTCAAAAACACGTTTTTCGACAAAAAACGGCGATTTCTGCTTGTTCTCAATGTTTTATCATTCTTTTGAATTTTTATTCCGAAAGCTGAGATTTTTTCAGTAGGAAACCCAAATTTTCAGAGTGGGACGGCTACGTGGTCGCATGTGAGATACGATTAACCCCTGGGCAGTGATGCGAAAATGGGATTTTCGTGCCTTCTTGTGTTTGAAAAAAATGTTCATATATTTATTATAATCTCAGTATTACGGTTCCAGAAGTCACTGAATCCGAATCTGAAATCAGATTTCCTAAATTCAGAATGGCGGATCCAATATGGCGGAAGCAAATTCGAAAAACAGTTTGATTCCGATGAAAGTGCGTATCTTCAGGTTCTCGAGGTCGCTAAATCCCGAGCTGAATCCGAAAATGACATCAGATTTCCAAAATTCAAAATGGCGGATCAAATATGGCGGGAGAAAATTTCAATGAACAATTTTTTCAAACACAAAAGTGGCACGAAAATCCCATTTTTGCATCACTGCCGAGAGGTTAATCGTGTCTCACATGCGACCACGTAGCCGTCCCACTCTGAAAATTTGGGTTTCTGACTGAAAAAATCTCAGCTTTCGGAATAAAAATTCAAACGAATGATAAAACATTGAACACAAGGAGAAATCGCTGTTTTTTGTCAAGAAACGTGTTTTTGAGTTCGTTTTAGCAGAGTTTGTGAAAAATAAAAAATGAATTCGAAAAGCTGAGAGTTTTTCACATAGAAAACGTATTCTTTCGAATTTTTATTGTGACGTTGGAAGTACCTACGTCAAAAATGCGTTAAAAAATTTTGTCCTGAAAATTGAATATCGTATTCCTCGTGAACGATGAGTCCTATTTGCCTGAAACTTGGTGAATCTACCAATCTTGGTTCACAGAATGCGAGGAAAAAAATTGAGGCAAATCGATTTTTTCGGGCCCAAACATTCGTTGATAATTGGTGAAATTGCCCATATTGTACATACAAGCTGGATACAATTAAACATAACAAGAATCCCATACAGCAAACAATTTTCAGTAACATTGCTGCAACTTGTCTGCTGTCTGGGATATAGATATCTAACACACCATCAAACACATCTTTATATAGAAAGAAACCTGATATAAGAGTACGACATTTTATCAAACCATAATTATTAATGCCCTTATACTTCATCTGATGAACATATGTGATGCATATTTACACTAAATATATATTATATATGTATACATCTGAATAATATAAAGAGGTTATTATTGAAACCGTATACCAGTAAAATAGATATCTAAAACATAATGAGGAAAAATTTCTAATATAATGGTATCTCGTTGGTACTGTGCTCTTTTCAAGCCTACACGACTAACTAACAATAAGTTGTTTCACCAAACAGTTTTGACTTCTTGAAGACACAGTTCTCCGAAAGGTGCATACATTGATGCCTGATGAATCCACCAGTTGATGAAAAACCTGTAGAACAAGATAACATAGTTAATTGAAATCTGCCAAAATATTTGGAAAATTATTCAAATATCACAGCCCCTTCAGAATCAGTAACAACACAACAAGTTTGAATGAAAATATGTAAGAGGACAATATACCAATAGTATAAAGTCGAAAGTAGAAACCGTAGAAAGAAAACAATATAAAATAAATGAGATGAACATAGGTAGGCCGCGACTAACGCTTACTAGCATCGAGCGAAGACTGTACGCTATCAACGAAAATCTACGAGCCATAGACTTTGGGAGGGACTGGTGAAATTCTGAAAATCGCTATTGGAGGTGGTATAAGAAAAAATACTTCCAGCAGTTTTTGAATAATGATAGAATAGACTGTGGAAAAAATGTCAGCCTCCTGCGATGAGAGTGTAAGAGCAAGGAACCTTGCGAAGAAGATTTTGCCTACCGAAAAGATTTTTTTATACATCTGATCTATTCAATATTGTAAGAATTTCAAAACCTATTTTCGCCCAAAATTTCACCGAAGTCTCCCCTCAAGACGAAGAACTCTGCGGCGTCTCTTAGGAGGGAAAGTGGTAAAAATGACATGGCAGGCACGTAATAATACCGGCCTTCTTGGGATTTGCGTCAAAACCCGCGTATCTCGAATTCTGCTTGAAAAACCGGCTATCTTGGATTTCGCCTGAATAACCAGCGTTATAACCTGATATAAGCTGGTCAGCCCCGAGATGGCCGGTTTTTAGAGCAAAAGCGATATAGTGACAACAATTGATAACTAAAGTGCCATAAATCTAACCTTTTCAGTATCTCACAATAGTCGGAAAATGTACGGTACATAACCTCAAACCCGTCAGATGTTCGATACAAGGATGAACATGTATATTCAGATAGGGCGATTCGTATATTAATTCTGTCGGATGATTTTTATCCTAAATATGAGCGTATATGACAAGATAAATACTTACTCGTTTTGATTATTTTGTGGACATGATAAACTGCAGCTGCACGATGCACGAGAACTATACGACTAGTACAGTGAATGAGTGAAACCATTCGTTGGAACACCGCCATTATGCTAGCGCGTGCTACGCGAGCTTGTCAACATCGCCACGTGGGTCAATCGCACGGGCGCGAAAATTCAAATAAGGAAACTTTAAACTTCTTTCAAAGCGAAGTGAATTCCACCTCTAAACGGACAAGAATTGACATCTGATCGTTTGAACCGATCCAAATTTTTTCTACGTGTCATGTATGTAAAAAGAGCCGACGCGTGTATTTGAACGTTGGTCGGATTTTTTTTCGGGAAACATGAATTAATTATTGCGCTTTGTCGTAGAACAACAAATATTTGTGTGAGAGCGCAGCTATAAAATCCGGCCAATTCGAGGTACAATTTCCTTTATGTAGATAGGGAATAGATACTTATTATACACATATATGTTATGAACCATTTTCCCCCAGGTATGATATCCTGATAGATTTATTAATCTGACAAAAGTTTGTCAGATCATTCATATTCATATATATAGATATATATATGCATGCCGATATATTGATATCACATTTTATAATTTGATGTCACTTCATGAGATGTCTTATGATATAATTTGCTCATGATTTGATGCATTTCTTGCCATACAGCATGCAACATTGCTACAACATTGCTGCAATATTACAATATTTCATCTTTATTACATTGCATCTGCAATATTGCTGCAACCTTGCTGCAATATTGCAGATGCAATGTAATGAAAATGAGATATTGCAATATTGCAGCAATGTTGTAGCAATGTTGCATGCTCTATGGGTGGTATTCTGCATAAAATGATAATCGTCAATGTTAACTGGTGGTCGCGGCCATATTGGGCGTTTCGCCCGTTGGCCGTAGAGCCAGATTTAGCGCTGCGTTCGCTATATTTCCGAAGCGCCCTAGACATGGTGTGGCGCGTAAAGATAATCGTGCGGATAACGTCAGGGGCCGGTTCAAAATTATGAAAACGTCTAATTATGGTAACGCAACGATTGCTTCAACAATGGGGCAGGTGCATAAAAGTAATATCACGTATCCCGATTGTCCCCTGTCCTTTTCATTTCCTTTTCCTCCAGAAACCATTCGAACTTCACAAAACAAGGGACTCATCGAACTTTTTTTAAATTATCATTATTATTATCATTATCATTATCATTATCATTATCATTATCATTATCATTATTATTATTATTATTATTATTATTATTATTATCATTATTATTATTATTATTACAATTCAACAGTTTTCGAAATTCCGTTGCCCCATGGCCTTCGTAATTAGAACGTGTTTCTTTTTTCAGGCAGTGAATTATAATTACGAAGGCCATGGGGCAACGGAATTTCGAAATCTGTTGAATTGTCAAAAAAAAGCGTTATCAAAGTGAATAAATGATGCAATAAATAGAAATTGAGTGATATTCATTTTATTCTTATCACGAATATATTTCACAATGTTGGTGTTCAGCTCGTGGGACGCGGCTAAAAAAAAGTGAAGTAAGTTTTCGACCATATTTGCTACGGAGCTTTTGTTTCATTGACTAAGTTCTGTGAGGATATCAGGCGGGAGCCCCATGATGCCTATAAATTTCATCGAAATTGACGTGAAATTGTAAAATCTATTGGCAACGTGATCGTGACGTCCGAAGGGATGAGACTAACTTAGGAACTTGGAAATTACGAAGAGTGGGAAATTTGAGGATAGAGCAAATTGAACCGATAATCTTCCGAACGGTCTCTTCAAAAGATGCTCAAAACCTATGAGTCATATCATCCATGTGATTTATGATGATGAACAGTGCCGGAACTTGGATTGAGGAGGCCGCGCACAGTTGAAAATAAATTCTGTAACTGTTAAAAAAATTATCTGTCACTTTTTTTCATGTTAAAAATAACAAGGTCAGAGTATTAATTTAACAGAACCCGTTTCTGTCAAAGGCTCCATTTCTGTTAAATTATGAAAATATCTGCAATGATCTGTTGAATTCGACAGTTTAAGGATGTGAAATCACACATAACGGGTTTGGAATGTTGAAATATCTCAAATAACATATCATTCCTGTCGAAAATCACAATCAACAGATGTAGAGTATACCGAAACAAATACAATAATTTAACAGATTAAGGTGAAATGAAAGTCACGTGACCTCGATATGATTTACACTTGGAATTTTCAAACGCTATTTTCTCAGCCAAAACACATTCGATTGATGTGAAATTGATATCAGTGACGTAGAAAAACTCAATGAAGGGCATGACGCTCGTGGATTTTCGAAAATCGAAAGATATAATTAGAATTTTGTGTAACAATATTGTTCTGTAACCTAAGGAGGTGCTGCCCCTCGTGGAGAGAGGCAGCACTTCCTTGGATTACGGAACAATATTGTCAAAAAAAACTGCAATTACGTCTCGATTTTAGAAAATCCATGAGCGTCATGCCCTTCATTAAGTTCTTCTACGTCCCTGATATCAATTTCACATCAATCGAATGTGTTTTGGCTGCAAAAAGGGCGTTCGAAAATTCCAAGTGGGCTATCGCGCTATCTCTCTCGCACTCACGTCTAGGTCACGTGACTTTCGTTTCACCTTTAATACAGTTACTCCAACAGTCTATTTGTGTACATTGGCGGAAGGGACATATTTCTGATCTGTTGAATTCACTGTCAAAATATGTAAAAGTTCCTCGCGACAGTACAAGTCTGTTGTCGGTAACATATTTTACCCGTAAGCTATGCATTTCGACGGATTTCGACAATATTCGGTAATTGTCGTAGTGCACCGGGGGGTCCTCGGACCCCATCGTTTTCACTCGTTCAATGTCCGTTGTGGTGGATGGTTGTGTTTTTTTTTCAACCGTTGTCACATTGGTATTGGATGATGGGCCTAATGCGGCCTTCTGAGTGTTGGTAATATAAGGAGGGGCTATTCACTGAGACTCGGTGAGACTGCGAGACGACGCCGTCCCTATCTGAGTCTTTGGCCGTCTTCCGCATCGTCCTTGGTCGTCTCACGTCGTCTCTCGTTGTCTCGCTCGTCGTCTCGGGCGTCCTCTCTCCGATTGTCTCTTGGCAGTCTCTGTCGTCTTATGTCGTCGCTAACAGTCTCACTGAGAGGTAACTTTGTAGATCGCAGTGAATAGCCCCTTGTAATATAAGTATGGTCATTATTGTTTCTATTGTGGTAATGGTTATTATACCCAAAATACCAAGCGTCAGAAGGTCACGACAAGTTATTCGTCGTATACCTGCAGTTTAATTGACAGCGCTCCTCATAAAATTCTACCCCCGTGCTATTGAATGACATTCTATTCATGTTAAATGTAACAGCAGAAACATGTTTATTTTTACAGGATATGTGAGTAAAGTGAGGAGGTTTAACTATTCTTAGCTGTCTATTGTCAACAAGTAATGAGTGTAAAACCAACAGATAATTCGATTACAATCGAAAGTATTGACATATATTAGCGTTTATTGTTAATAAATTATTCTGTTAAATTAACATCTTACAGATGTTACGTTCAACCTTGTAACAGGAATCACATGCAGGATGTAACGAGTTTCTTTTGTAAAGTAACATCATTTTCTTGTTGCGTTGACACTTTTTTTCTGGTGCATTACCCAGGAAATCTGTTATTTATCTGTCAAAAAATTAACAGGCTTTTCCTATAAATGTTTAACAGAAAAGGGTTCTGTTAAATTGACAGGAATATTTATGTGGACTTTCTGGGACAAGTCAAAGATGTTGAAATTAACAGATTTCTTTTAACTGTGCGGGGCAAAACAAAATTGGGGGCCCCTCTTTATGAATTACTTATGGTATGAATGAAGAATATATAAAGGCAAAAAATCACAGCATTTTTTAAAATCTTCTTCTCTTTTCATCCCCTGCCAGGGGGGCCTCTCGGGTCGGGGGCCCCGGGGTATGGCCCCGGTTGCGCAAATGTAGTTCCGGCCCTGACGATGAAGATGTACCTGAGAAAGTGAAATCACGATTTATTGCCAATCACCAGAACACATTGCAAAAATAATTTAAGAAATCATCATATTTTAGTTGATGTATGAAATAGTATAAAAAGTCACAATAAGATCGTAGTTCAGTAGTACTAAACTGGTGGTGCAATTGAAATGAGGGATAGAATGTTGAGTATCAAATACGTTTGCCTAACTGGAGGCTAAGGAAATAGATCAATTTATGAAAGCCTGATTGGAATTTGGTTTGTAGCAAACGATAGATCTCAGTATGACAATTATATTTCTAATGGTACGATTGTTTTCAACTTACTTTGAGCAAGGTTGAAAGCAGTTTTCAAAATCGTATCGATTGGGATCTTTACTTCGTCGAATGATTGAGTCATTGTGGTCACAGCAGGTCTGATCTCATTGATGGGCGCTGAAAATTAAAAGATACCTCAATAATTTAGACAATTTTCAAGTGCTTGATGCGCGATATTCTAGATGGGCACAATCGTCTTCAACTCACTTCTGGTTCTGACCATACTTCTTCTCAAATCGTCTGTGACTCTGAGTTCTATTGAGTTGAGTGATTCTGAAATTGGAATATACAGAGGTTATGATCAAGTCGTTTTCGACTCTCACTCAGTTCTAACAACAGCTGGATGAAAAGCAAGCTAGGCTTGATGTATTTTTCGAATGAGTGTCACCTACTCCGGAATCTGTCAGTCACTTCTGATTCGTATCCTGAAAATAAAATTTGTGTATCATGAGAAGGTGGAAATTCACCAATTGACGCATGATATAACGGCAATGAGTGAAAAATAATGAAATATGAAGAATTGAAATAGGAAATCTCGATCGATCTACGATAAAATTTGATCGGAATCAATTAAAACAATTCCTCGACTTCACGCTGATATGTGAAGCGAACAGTAAGTCACAAAAACATTTCGCGTGTCTAATGGCATAAGGTCGTAAGCAACAAAAACGTGATTTTGGTGGCAAAAGGTCGTATAATTTTTTTTTTCACCGCATTCGCTCTGAAAACGGCCAAAACGTATAGATCAATTGAAATTACGAGATCGAAAAATGTAAGTACAAAAGGACGTAAGTTTGGCGGATACGTCGTTCTTTCATTACAATTTTCAAGGAAAACTAAAAGACAACGTAAAGGCAAAACGTCGTGAGCGCTATATTTTTTCATAATTTTTAATGATTTTCCCAAATAGTTGTAAAATCTCGTGAAACGCAAAGAAAAATCGGAATCGACGTCGTTTCGAAAAATTCGATAAAAGAAATCGCAGTTGAAAGCAGAAAATCGTATCCGCTCAACTTACGACTTCTTGCACTTACATTTTTCGATCTCGTAATTTCAATTGATCTATAGGTTTCGAACATTTTCAGAGCGATTGGCGTGAAAAAAAAAATTATACGACTTTATGCCATTATAAACAGCAAAACGTCGTATAATGGCGCTTACGTCCTTGTGTCATTAGACACGCGATTTTCAAAGGGTAAAGTCGTCTTCAACTCACCCCCGATACCCTTTACGATAGAATGTAAAGTTCTTGAGAGATATTTTCCCAGTCTTATCACAGAATCTGAAATAAAAATACAGACAAAGATAATTTGAGCGTTTTGGTAGACGTATAAATTGGTCAAGTAAGTGTATCCACTCATCACTTACCAGCGTGTTCAGTGGCCAGCTGGGATTCGCTATCTGAAAATAAAATAGGTACATCATGACACTATTGTAGTTTGTCAATATTTGACGCATTTCCTTAGTAGCTATGACTTGAATATCTTCATTGGGTGACATTGTTTTGAACTTACTGGGGAACATCTGTCTAACATCATTCGCAAGTATTGACAGTTGGGCGTTGACACTTGCCGCGGCAGCTGAAATTCAAGCAAAGAGGACTGTGATTAAGTCGTCATTCCGCGGTGCTCGACTCGCTTGAGCTAAATTCGAACAACAATTGAATATCTGTCATTATCGATAATCTCTGTATCTTTAACTCACCGTCGATGACATCCATGGTTGGATCGACTCCTGAAACAAAAATCAGGATATCATGACAATACTTGACGAATCGAGTGGAACCTGACATGTTGAAAATGGTTTGAACATTCCGTGTAGCATAAAATGTAGAGAATAAAAGAGAAGGTATATATTTGACTCAATCGGATTTGACTCAGACAATATTATACACGGAATTATTCTACACGGCGTTAATATGCACGGCGTTATTCTACACGACATTATTTTACACAGATTTTATTGTGCACGGTTTGACTTAGCGCGAAATTTGTAAGTGTCTTTTTTCTCGCTGCGCTATTATACACAGTTTTTTCGTACACGGATGTATTTTGCACGGATTTTATTGTACACGTTTTTGTGAAATCGTGATAAAAATATATTTCCACATAGTTTTTATTCTACACGACATTATCAAGTACGAGGTTTATTCTAGACGGAGTTATTATGCACGGGTTTCATTCTACACGGCGTTATTGTGCACTAATTTGATTTTACAAGACATTTGCCGATCTACGCCTTCGTTTTCACAATTCCTGCAGAATTCCTGATATTCGTCACTGTCAATCATTGAAATATTCGGGGGGAAAAAAACATTGAAATGAATAGGCCAATGGCCTTGCTTTTGGATGAATACTTGTGAATGATGTTCAACTGTTGCTGAAAATAATTGAACTCTTTGAAATTGGGGGAATGGGAAGGAAAGGTAAGTGAACAAAAAAATGCATCCACTTTAATTCCTTCCCAGAACACCGTCTACGTTGTATATCATGTGAAATCAAATGAGTGCACAATAACTCCGTGTAGAATAAATCTCGTGCTTGATAATGCCGTGCAGAATAAGAACTGTGTGGAAATATATATTTATCTCGATTTCACAAAAACGTGTAAAATAAAATCCGTGCAAAATACATCCGTGAACGAAAAAAACTGTGTATAATAGCGCAGCGAGAAAAAATACACTTACAAATTTCGCGCTAAGTCAAACCGTGCACAATAAAATCTGTGTAAAATAATGTTTGTGTAGAATAATGCCGTGTAGAATAATTCCGTGTATAATATTGTCTGAGTTAAATCCAGTTTGAGTCAAACCGGACCTCTCCCGAATAAAATGGTTCCAAACAAAGATCATAACGTTCAAAAAACACATTTTATCTGTATCGTGATGATGTACGCATAGTTTTTATTTTTACCAATTCAATGAATCTTACCACCTGCGGAACATACGTGCTACAAAATGTTAAGTGTGCTGTTAAATATTTCGTGACACAACACTTCAAAAGTTGATTGCTTTCGTTATACGTCCATGAGTTCTAGTTTGGCTGTTGGAATTGAAATCAAGAATTCAATATCGTATCCTCGCTGTATCGAGTATATTTTAGTTCTTGTTGCAAAAATATTTTTACGTTTATCTACAAAACAGGTCTTTTTTCACCCGTTGATGATGTGTGTGTCTGAATAATTGCAATGCTGACGTGGAAGCTATCGAACCACTTGACTCTTGATTAGTTTTTTTTTTTTTTTGAAGGTTTAAAAACCTTCTTTACAGAGGGTACGGGGGGCGGCGGAGGCGGGGGACCGTTACGTTACGCGTTACGCGTTATGCTCGGGGGGGGTGGGGGGGCAAAGGCCCTGGGGTAGAGGGGGGGGGGCAGGGCTAAGGGCCCAATTTTTCACCCCATTTAGTTCTACCAAGAAAATAATATTCGTAATAAGACGATAAATTTGAACTGCTGAGCTCGAGATTTTCACGACAAATGACAACTCCCATTCGATGTGCATTTTAGGTCGATATACACGGAGACTCACAAAAATTTGAATAATTTATACAAGGTACCAACAAAAACGATTCATAAAACATTCACGAAACATTTACTAATTTGGGAAAACTTACTATACCTAACGTTTTCTGGCACACTTACGATCCATAACTGACGACGGGGGGGGGGCTACTACCAAGAATTTCGAATCACATACAATCCACACCTGTCCACACCTGTCAGCCGGTTTTCAAACCAGCTTTTAGCCATGCAGCGAAGCTGCATTACTAGAAGCGTTTCAACTTCAATAGTCTCTTGTTTTTTACGTTATTCTCACTTATATGTACGGGGCATTCCACGCCAACTCGACCAGTAATAAACCCCGACCATTTTAGAACCATCCCATGTTTTTTTCTAACATTCTACTCAGTAATAAACGCATCCTAATTTTTTTTTTTTTTTTAACAAACCCTTAATGTGTTATGAATTTTTGAAGTTGATTGAGAACCTCTTCAAAAATCTGAAAAACTCTCAAAAATCCAGTGGATGACATATCACAGCCCCCGTTTGGGAAAACGTGGGCCGAATTTTTTTTTAATTTTTTTTTTTTTTTCACTCAATTCGGAATTTTCTCAGGGATCGAATCAGGGATCGAATGTTGAGTATCAAATACGTTTGCCTAACAGGAGGCTAAGGAAATAGATCAATTTATGAAAGCCTAATTGGAATTCTGTTTGTAGCAAACGATAGATCTCAGTATGACAATTATATTTCTAATGGTAAGATTATTTTCAACTTACCTTCGATAAGCTTGAAAGCAGCTTCCAAAATCGCATCGATTTCGACCGGTACGGTGACCAATAAATTAGTTACTTTGGCCGTAGTAGCTCTGATCTCAGGGCTGGTAACTGGAAATTAAAAGATACCTCAATAATTTAGACAATTTTATGTGCTTTTATTTCTAGATAGGCAAAATCATCTTCAACTCACGTCCGGCTTTTACTGTACTACTGTCCAAATCGGCTACGACTTTTTCATTTACTGGTTCGAGTAAAGCTGAAATTGGAGTATACAGAGGTTATGATCAAGTCGTCTTCGACTGTCACTCAGTTCTAACAACAGCTGGATGAAAAGCAAGCTAGGTTTGATGTATTTTTCGAATGAGTGTCACTTACTCCGCAATCTGGCAGTCATTCGTTTTTCGGTGCCTGAAAATAAAATATGTGTATCATGACAAAGTGGAAATTCACCAATTGACGCATGATATAACTTAGATGAACTGAGGAAACCCGAAAAAAATTTTTTTTTTTTTTTATGAGAAAAAATTATCAGGCGCCCCGGGAATCGAACCCGGACCTCCAGGCATCTGCATTCTGCAGTATAAATAGGTTTATAGACCATTGTCTATACCGATAGTGACGTGAGGGCATCCACTCACTCACTAAACGTATACTACAGTATATGTACAACAGTATCATAACATCATATAGTGTGCGGTAGCCAAGATTCTCTAATATAGCATGATATAACGGCAATGAGTGAAAAATAATGAAATATGAAGAATTGAAATAGGACATCTCGATCGATCAACGATGAAATTTGATCGGAATGAATTAAAACAATTCCTCGACTTCGCCCTGATATGTGAAGCGAACAGTAGATCACTAAAACATTTCGCGTGTCTAATTGCATATGGTCGTAAGCGCCGAAAACGCGATTTTGGTGGCAATAGGTCGTAAGTTTGGCGGATACGTCGTTCTTTCATTACAATTTTTAAGAAAAATAAAAAACAACGTAATTAAGGCAAAACGTCGCGAGCGCAATTTATTTTCGTAATTTCTAATGATTTTTCCAAATAGTTGTAAAAACTCGTAAAACTCAAAGATAAATTGAACGAACGACCACTTAAAAAAATTCTATAGTAAAAATCGCAGTTAAAAGCAGGTCGTATCCGCCCAACTTACCACCTTCTGCACTTACATTTTTCGATCTCGTAATTTCAATTGATCTATACGTTTCGAACGTTTTCAGAGCGATTGGCGTGAAAAAAAAATTATACGACTTTATGCCATTATAAACAGCAGAACGTCGTATAATGGCGCTTACGTCTTTATGTCATTAGACACGCGATTTTTGAAGGGTAACGTCGTCTTCAACTCACCCCCCCTACGCCTTAGGATAAAAGCTACAGTGCTTGTGAGTTTGCGTCCGGTACTGATCACAGTATCTGAAATAAAAACGGAGGCAAAAATAATTTGAGCGTTTTGGTCGACGTATAAATTGGTCAAGTAAGTGTATCCACTCGTCACTTACCAGCGTCTGCGGGCTTCAGATGGGAACCGTTAACTGAAAATAAAATACGTACATCATGACACTATCGTAGTTTGTCAATATTTGACGCATGTTTTAGTAGCTATGACTTGAATATCTTCATTGGGTGACATTGTTTTGAACTTACTGACGGAGATCTGTTTAACACCATCCGCAATTTCTGACAGTTGGGCTTTGACCTTTGCCAGGGCATCTGAAATTTAAGTAAAGAGGACTGTGATTAAGGATGTACTGGCTGTACAGTCCCAACCACGTTGACCTTCGTCGACAAATATTGCATACTTCGAGATGAGACAAAAATCTGAAAAAAATCAACCACAATCAAGACGATAATGATATTCATTTCCAATAACAATAATTTGCAAAAGTTATCAACAAATTGTTTAACCAAAACATTGTTTAACAAATTTGTCGGTGACGTCATCTTTTTTTCATGTCAAACAAATTCGTTTATCTTTTTGAATACACTCGAATTTTTCAAGAATTTTCTCATATTTTTTAAATTCCCGTTTTCGAACATTTTTACCGTTTTGTGAAGGCTGTAACTACGGAACTATTCGTTACATGCTCCGCAAACTTCGGAATTGTAATCTACATCGTTTTCATGGAAACATATAAAAAATTCAAGATTTTTCCTCCATTTTTGAAAATTTAAAATGTTTGAAAACGAGAATTTGAAGAATATGAGAAAATTCTTAAAAAATTCACGTGTATTCAGAAAGATCAACGAATTTGTTTTTCCTGAAAAAAAAAATTACGTCACCGTCAAATTTGTTAAACAATGTTTTGTTTAAACAATTTGTTGATAACTTTTGGGAATTATTAGAATGGAAAATGAATACCATTGTTATCTTGATTGTGGTTGATTTTTTTCAGATTTTTATCTTATCTGGAAGTATGCAAGAATTGTCGACGAAGGTCAACGTGGTTGGGACTGTACCTACAGCCAATACATCCTTAAGTCGTCATTCCGCGGTGCTCGACTCGCTTGAGCTAAATTCGAACAACAAGTGAATATCTGTCATTATCGAAAATCTCTGTATCTTTAACTCACCGTAGATGGAAGCATGGTTTGGTTGAACTCCTGAAACAAACGCAGGATATCATGAGAATACTTGACGAATCGAGTGGAACCTGACATATTGACAATGGTTTGAACATTCCGTGTAGCATAAAATGTAGAGGATAAAATGGTTCGAAACAAAGAGCATAACGTTCAGAAAACACATTTTATCTATATCGTGATGACGTACGCATAGATTTTATTTTTAACGATTCAATGAATCTTACCATCTGCAGAACATACGTGCTAAAAAATGTTAAGTGTGCTGTTAAATATTTCGTGACACAACACTTCAAAAGTCGATTGCTCTTGATATACATAGGTTCGACGAATGGTCGATTTTCCACTTCAGTACCATTTTACGGTTTTAAATTTTCCTTCCTGTGATACTAAAATGTAGGCATAAGGATTCGATAAGTCTACAGAATAATTGCTGCAAAATAAGTATACCGTTAAATATTTCGAGACACAATACTTGAAAAATTGATTGCTTTCGATATACGTCCATGAGTTCTAGTTTGGCTGTTGGAATTGAAGTCAAGAATTCAATATTGTATCCTTGCTGTATAGAGAAACAAACATATTTCTACGTTTATCTACAAAACAGGTTTTTTTTTCACCTGTTGATGATGTGTGTGTCTGAATAATTGCAATGCTGACGTGGAAGCTATCGAACCACATGACTCTTGATTAGTTTTTCTTTACGTTATTCTCACTTATATGTATGGGGTATTCCACGCCAACTCGACCAGTAATGAACTCCGACCATCTCAAAATCATCCCATGTTTTTTTCTAACATTCTACTCAGTAGTAAACGCGTCCTAAATTTTTTTTTATTTTTTCAACAAACCGTTAATTTGTTATGAATTTTGAAGTTGATTGAGAATGCCCCTCTTTAAAAATCTGAAAAAATTCTCAAAAATCCAGTGGATGACATAAAACAGCCCTCGTCAGAGAAAACGTGGGCCGAATTTTTTTTTCAATTTTTCTTCACTTAATTCGGAATTTTCTCATTTTTTAAACTGAAATGATCTAACACAGGATAAAATTTCAAGCGTCAAACAAGGTTCAATTTACTCGGAAACGTTCGGTTTAACCATTTATCACCCTTATTCGTCGCTTACTATTTGATCCTGTGTTGATATCAGTTTTTGAAATGAGGAAATTCCGAATTGAGGGGAAAAAAATAGAAATAAAATTCGGCCCACGTTTTCCTAAACGGGGGCTGTTTTGTGTCATCCACTGGATTCTTGAGAAGTTTTTCAGATTTCTAAAAAGGGCCATTCTCAATCAACTTTAAAAATTCATAACAAATTAACGGTTCGATAAAAAAAAATCTGAAAAAAATTTAGGACGCGTTTTTTACTGATCAGAATGTTAGAAAAAAACATGGGATGATTTTGAGATTGTCGGGGCTTAACACTGGTCGGGTTGGCGTGGAATGCCCCGTATGTATTTTCTAGCGCACCCGATTGAAATAAGTATAAGTGAGGTTTCGTTGTATTGGAAAATAGATCAGTATCTGCAACTTACCGCTGGAAACACCCACGGACACCAACGAGGCGACGAGAAGACAGACGATCTTGTTCATGTTGAAGGCAGCCACTTGCTTCGTTAGAAATAGGCTTCTGATTAGAATTCATCCGATCCGTCGTATTTATACACAGTAGAGAGACCCCCTACCACGTCGACAACAGAGCATGCTGGAGTCAGGCTTTACCCACCGTACCCCGTTTTCACTTGTTTTTACTGATATCAAAGCTTCCGCGTCACGAACGTGAAGGCTATATAATTGCGAAGGTCATGGGGCAACGGAATTTCGAAATCTGTTGAATTGTAATAATAATAATAATAATGATAATTAAAAAAAAGTTTGATGAGTCACTTGTTTTGTGAAGTTCAAATGCTTGACGAGGGTATCATGAGAAAGTGGAAATTCACCAATTGACGCATGATATAACGGCAATGAGTGAAAAATGATGAAATATGAAGAATTAAAATAGGAAATCTCGATCGATTTACGATAAAATTTTATCGGAATCTATTAGAACATTTCCTCGACTTCACCCTGATATCTGAAGCGAACAGTAGATCACAAAAACATTTCGCGTATCTAATGGCATAAGGTCGTAAGCGCCGAAAACGCGATTTTGGTGGCAAAAAGTCTATAACGTTAATCCTCACTGTGATCCTTGGTCACTGTGTGGCACGATCACTCAGATTAAACTGATATTAAACGAGTTTCACTACTATCACCGGAGATTTGCTCGCTTATAGATATTTCTGAAATTCTTACTTTGATAGCACTCGTACTGATAGAAAATTATGTTTTTGTTGAGTAAAGACTCTCTCAGGGCTTCGATAAGATACCTAGATCAATTAACACCTGCTCTCGTGGTTTTTGTGCAATGAGGTAACGAATTACCTCAAGGAAAGGAGTTTCCTACCTGAGCTAATAAGAGTCGCTAACGAGAGTCGCAGTGGCTCAGTGGATAAGCACACGGACTCCCACCCGGGAGGCTTGTGTTCAAATCCCGAGCGGTCACCTCTGGAATTTTTTCGAGAGTAAAAGTTTTCAAGTGCTCAATTCTGCAACTCTGGTGGTTCGGAACCCACCGTGTAAAAAATTGTAGGTCCAGTCGAGATGCAAACGCTCTCTTCCTCCCAGGCTCATGTTCACATGAGTATGGGTGTATGGGGGGCGAATGCGTTTCGACTATAGATAGATAGATAGATAGATAGATAGATAGAATAATTTATTGTTCATAACAATGTTGAACAAAATAGAATAATGTAGAAAGTTAGAATACATAGTGCTCCGCAGAGCTAATAGAAAAGGAAAAGAGAGTGAATAAGAAGAAAGATATGAATAAGATTACGCTAAATTAACCTAAATGAAATGATGTTGGGTGAATCGATGTGAAGTTGGCTGTATGTATAGCAGAATGAGCGAGAATGGTGAAGTAAATGGATGATTGAAATTATAATTTTGGTATGGGTGAGTGTGAGTGAAAGACTAAGAACAAACTTCGCGATGTGGCGGTGAAGATGATGGAGAATGTGTGAAAGATTTGAAAGATACAATGCGCTGACCGACAGTGAAGCGTAGACCGAATGGGATGATGAGATGTAATGAGCATGTGACTGATTTCGATTTCGATGGCTAGTTAGGTGGGGATAGAGGTGAGTGATCCTTCTAGGTTTTGCAGATGGGAAAATAGTGCGATTTTGAGAGCTTCTGGAGTTCTTAATTGTCTTACTGGTCCCGGGAGATCGTTCCAATTGTAGGCAGTAGCTATTTGAAAAGACTTCCTGAGGGTCTCCGTCGTGAATCTCTTTATCGTTAGGTCTTTAATTACACCTCTGACCGGTCTGTTTGTGTCAAAGCGCTGGAAAAGGATAGAAAGGTATGGCGGCAGGCCAGTGCTGAGGATTTTCAAAAGAAGAACCGGCACAAAGTAGAGACGCCTATTTGCCGTCGAAAGCCAGCCCAGAGCAAACCTGTGTGGGGAGATGTGTTCATCCCTGCGGTCCCCGGTAACATATCTCACGCAGGAGTTCAGTGACCTTTGGAGAAGGGTGTCAAGTTCTTGAGACAGGTCGCAGTATACTACACTGCAGTAGTCCAGCAATGGAAATATCAGCGCAGTAATCAGCTGCTTGCGAAGCATAGGCGATGTGCAGTCTCTGAAGAAACGTAGATGGTAAAGCACGGAGTTAACCTTTGCTGCAACGCTGCGAGCCTGCTCCTTCCATGTCAGCTTAGAATGCAGCACAATCCACAGAATCTTGACAGTTTGAACCAAGGGGATAGCGGTCCCCCCCTGCTGAATGGGGCGAAGGCTGCTGGCGTTGATGGCGTTGACATATCTCGAGCTGCCCAGTATCATAGACTTGGTCTTCTGCAGATTGAGTTGAAGGCTGTTGGTTTTTGCCCAGGCTGAGACTCCACCGATGTCGTTGTTAATCAGCCGAATACCATCATCGAGTTCCGCCGGTGAGCAACTGTGGTAAATTTGAAGATCATCTGCAAAGATCAAGTGTTTCGCATGATGGAGAGCAGAAGCTATGTCGTTGACGAAAAGCATGAAGAGTAGTGGACCGAGCACTGAGCCTTGAGGTACACCCATATTGGTGGACAACCAGCAGGAGGAGATTCCACTGCTGTGGTCCATAACCGCCTGCTGCCGTCCACTATAGGGAAATAGGGAATAGGACTATAGGGAAAGGCTTCGCCGTACATATAAACTAAAGAGTACCAAATCCCAATATAGGCATGGAAACATAGGTCGATTAGCTCCGAGAGGAGCAGGAAAAAAGACCTGGGACTAGCCCGAACCGAACTTTACTTTACTTTTTACTTTACCTGAGCTAATAACGAGAGGACTCAGTGTCGAAATTACGGCGTTGGTGCTTCCCTTTCTCGAAAGTCCGGGCGTTACCACTAACCGCACTCTTCACTGAGGACTGAACCAATTTTTAACAGGATATTTCAGGATCGGAGCAATTAACTGTGGAGTGAATGTTGTGTAGGTGTAAATCTGGATAGCGAAGATGATGCAAAAGAACAGAAAATTTGTGTATGTGATACGTTTAGCTGAATAAGGTTGTGTTTTGTAATAACAAATGAAAGAGAAATTGTTAGAAAATGTTTGCGTTATAACTTTAACTGATATTAATGAACTTTCTCCGTATTTCGGAAGGCTGTCGCCTTAAATGGATTCTTCAATATTTTTCTAAGTCAGAAAATGAATTCAAATTCGTAATTCATAGATAGATAGCTCGCATGAATTACGTACCAATGGACCAATTGGCCGGACCGAAGTTAATACTCGAAAAATCGGCACGACTGATACGAGGATCGAGCCGGACCGAAGTGATTCTAGTCAAAATTCGACACGTCTGACAGGCTTGTCAGGCCGGACCGAAGTGATTCTGATAGTGCGCTGATTTACCATTACGGCTCGGTTTTCGGACTACTTCCCGGTGCGCGTAGTCACGTTTCTTCAAAGTTTAGGAGAGGGGACTGACCCATGAACTCCTCAGTTTTTCTATCTGGCGCGTATTGATACTATTTACGGATTTTCTGTTCTCTTCTTTTATTTGTAATAGCGTAACATGTATGGTCTGTTTGAGTCGTGTGTACAGGAAATATCCTTAAATCTACTATAATATGATGTTTTAGCGTTTATGTGTGTGTTTTAAACAAAATTTTGTGTGTAAAATGTTGTTGCCAGAGTGGCGATAATTCTAGGTGTTCTTTTTCTTTTAACAATTGAGTGTGTGTGTATTAAATTTTGATTCTACGTTCTGATGTGTAAATGCTATAGTGTGTCACTTGGTTTCCTGGCTGTGAATTTAAATTTTCTGTTTGACTCTGATAATTGAATTTTCTGATTTTGAATTTAAACGTGAAATATTACTAGGCGATTTGTTGAATACGTTACAGGTCGTATAATTTTTTTCACCCGACTACGACAAAATGACCGTATTTTTCCCTGAAACGCGGGTCGAAAGTCATCGATTTCGGACCAGCGGGCAAAAAAGACTGTCGCCGGAGCAAAAAAGACTGTCGCCGGGCAAAAGACTGTCGCCGGGCAAAAAAGTCGCCGGGCAAAGTAAAGTCGCCGGGCAAAAAGAAGTAAGTCGCCGGGCAAAAAAGTAAGTCGCCGGGCAAAAGTAAGTCGCCGGGCAAAAAGTAAATTTTCCAGAAACGACTACATTCGGCCTTTTGTTGCAAATAAAAACATTATTATATTCTAAACAAATCTTTATTATTTATGTTCTTTTTAATTTCGTTTCTGTTAACATCGAAACGTCATTCGCTGCTGTCTACCGAATAGAAATACGACTCTCAGTATACAACATTTAGGAAAGATTTGATACAAATTTTTTCGATAATCGCTCGATATTTCAACGCAACTTACGTCTCATTTTTTCAATTTAGAGTTTTTTTTTTCACACAAGAATAATTTTTAGCAAATATCCAATTGAAAGGAAATAGCGATAATTATTGCCATATTATATTTAAGGTCGATACATTGTCGTGTTATTTTGCTGAGAGAATTTTTTTTTTTTAATTTGAATTCGTGGTATGTTTTCAGTCGGGGGGGGCTTCGCCCCCCAACCCCACGGGGCTTCGCCCCTCGGCCCCACCAGGGGCTCTGCCCCTGGACCCCCTGTCACGCACACTGGTCTGCCAAAGTACGGTTTGTGTGATCTCTTATCTATTTTACCACGCTTGCCTTATACCAGAGCGATTTGCGCGCGCTCTTTTTTCGTATTTTGGGTCATTTATCGTAGTCGGGTGAAAAGTGAGTATATGCCACACGGGAGGAGCGGATTTTCACCTCGTGCTCGCTACTGCCTCGCTCGCTCGGGCAGCAAACCTCGCACTCGGCGAAAATCACGCACTTTCCTCCCTAGTAGCATAATGTACTATTTCACGCCATTCGCTTTGAAAACGGCCAAAACGTACATTGTTGGAAAAATTTAACTAGAAAAAATGTCCCAGCAGGTCCACTCTACATTTGTGTTATATTTACACATTTATTAGGCGATATATATAACACAAATGTATGTCATTTTAACATCAAATGTGTTGTTTTGACATTTTCTCTAATTTGCTTGAACAATGAAAAGTGTCAAAATTAACATAAAATTTTGGGTGGACCTGCTCTGACATTTTATTTCTAACCGTGTACAGATCAATTGAAATTACGAGATCGAAAAATGTAAGTGCAAAAAGTCGTAAGTTTGGCGGATACGTCGTTCTTTCATTACAATTGTTAAGGAAAAATAAAAAACAACGTAAAGGCAAAACGTCGTGAGCGCCATTTTTTTTTCATAATTTTTAATGATTTTTCCAAATAGTTGTAAAAACTCATAAAACGCAAAGATAAATTGAAAGAACGGCCATTTGAAAAAAATTCGATAAAAAATATTGTTAGTTAAAAGCAGAAGGTCGTGAGCGCCATTTTGATTTCTTTCAATTTTTCATGATTTTTCCAAATAGCTGTAAAAACTCGTGAAACGCAAAGAAAAATCGAAAGTTTATGGAGGAAAAGGAAATAAAAAGGACAGGGGACAATCGGGATACGTGATATTACTTTTATGCACCTGCCCCATTGTTGAAGCAATCGTTGCGATACCATAATTAGACGTTTTCATAATTTTGAACCGGTCCCTGACGTTATCCGCACGATTATATTTACGCGCCACACCATCTCTAGGGCGCTTCGGAAATATAGCGAACGCAGCGCTACGTCTATCTCTACGGCCGACGGGCGAAACGCCCAATATGGCCGCGACCACCAGTTGACATCGACAATTATCATTTTATGCAGAATACAATAGAATTTCTCTATTAGTGCATGAAATAAAGAAGTTTTGCAATATAAATCTTCGGAATTCAATATAGAATTGCGCTATTAATTCCTTTTTCGCGTTCGTGACGCGTAGGCTTTGCTATCAGTGAAAACAAGTGAAAACCGGGTAAGGTCGGTAAAGAAGAGTAAAAAAATGACTGTAGCATGCTCTTAAGAGCATGCTCCAGTCAGCCGTTTCCGTATTTAAAAAATGATGAAGCCTGATATGAACGGGGGGGTGTTTAATGGGTTCCCTAGACGATTTGTATTAAATTGGTAGCTGGCATGAACGTGTATCTCACCAAAATCGAGTAAAATAAGCCTTTTTTGTGTTGCGAAGCGTGAGACCGTCACTTGTTTTCACTCATATCACCGACTACGTATCTCAAAGGTGGAAACGGGCTATGTAGCGAACTCATAAATATAATTCCACTCACATATATCGCAAAACTTGTTCATTTCACTCAACGATGAAGCCTCAGAATTGTTTCCAGAAAAAGATTGAAATTCTCGGTATAAAGCATCCATGTTGGATCGTTTCGCGTTGCGAGTCGGGCCGAGCAGCGCTTGCCAACCTTCGTCTCGCGGTCCTGCGTTTCACGAACCGCCGTTCCTTGTTCAGCGCTATGACAGCTGAGCGGGAATTCAAACGGAAATAATTCGGAATAATAATCGTTATAACAAATGTAAGGTATGTATAAGTCGTAAAAATTTGTAAATTAGTCTAATTGTAAGTAGTAATGTATTCGATGAAGTTATGGAGACGGAAACCATGTAACCCCGAGGGGAACATTAAATAAACATACATAAACATACATAAACATACATAAACATACATAAACATACATAATAATTATAATAATGCATTGTTATTATTATCATTATTATTATTATTATTATTATTATTATTATTATTATTATTATTATCATTATCATTACAATTTCCGAAATAATAATCATAACAATTATTATAATAATAATTATTATTATTATCATTGAAAAAAATTTATTCGAAAGTGGTGTGAATAAAAATGAAAATGTATGCGCCATTTTTTTTTTTTTTACTAACACTGAACTCCTGTGAAACGCACAGAATAATCAAAATTCCGATTCTTTTGAGAGATTTTCAAGTTTCAGCATAAAAAAAACTAGATAAGGCAGAGGTGTAAAGTCGTATACGCCCTTTATTTTTATTTTTTTTTTATCTTGAAAATGTTGTGAAAATCGGAATTTCAATTTTTCTATGCGTTGCACAGGACAAGAGTATTTGTGAAAAAAATGGCGTACTACGACTATACGACTTTATACCGTTGCCCTGTCAATGTTTTTTTTTTTTTTGAATTTTGAATTTTGAATTTTGAAAATTTCACATAAAGAACTCTGAAATCAGACTTTTTTATGCGTTTCACAGGATTTTAGAGTTTTTGTAGAAAAAGAAAAAAAAATGGCGCATAGTTTTCATTTCCATTTACAAATTTCACCACTTTCGAGTAAATTTTTTGCAATGATAATAATAATTATCATATTGTTATTATCATAATAATAATTATTATTATCATAATATTATGATAATAATTGTTATTATTATTATTATTATTATTATTATTATTATTATCGTCATCATCATCATCATCGTCGTCATCATCATCATCATCATCATCATCATCATCATCATCATCATCATCATCATCATCATCATCATCATCATCATCATCATCATCATTATTATTACGGAAAAAATTGAAATTCCGATTTTCACAACATTTTCAAGATAAAAAAAAATCGAATAATAAATGGCGTTTACGACTCTATACCTCTGCCTTGTCTAGTTTTTTTATGCTGAAACTTGAAAATCTCTCAAAAGAATCGGAATTTTGATTATTCTGTGCGTTTCATAGGATTTCAGTGTTGGTAGAAAAAAAAATGGCGCATACGTTTTCATTTTCATTCACAAATTTCACCACTTTCGAGTAAATTTTTTACAATGATAATAATAATAATTATCATATTGTTATTATCATAATAATAATAATTATCATAATATTATGATAATAATTGTTATTATTATTATTATTATTATCGTCATCATCATCATTATCGTCGTCATCATCATCATCATCATCATCATTATTATTACGGAAAAAATTGAAATTCCGATTTTCACAACATTTTCAAGATAAAAAAAAAATAAAAATAAAGGGCGTATACGACTTTACACCTCTGCCTTATCTAGTTTTTTTTATGCTGAAACTTGAAAATGTCTCAAAAGAATCGGAATTTTGATTATTCTGTGCGTTTCACAGGATTTCAGTGTTAGTACAAAAAAAATTAAAAAAATGGCGCATACGTTTTCATTTTCATTCACACCACTTTCGAGTAAATTTTTTTCAATGATAATAATAATAATTATTATTATAATAATTGTTATTATTATTATAATAATTGTTATGATTATTATTTCGGAAATTGTAATTATGATGATAATAATAATAATAATAACAATAATAATAATAATAATAATAATAATAATAATAATAATAATAATAATAATAATAATAATAATAATAATAATGATGATAATAATAACAATGCATTATTATAATTATAATGTATGTTTATGTATGTTTATGTATGTTTATGTATGTTTATGTATGTTTATTTATTGTTCCCCTCGGGGTTACATGGTTTCCGTCTCCATAACTTCATCGAATACATTACTACTTACAATTATACTAATTTACAAATTTTTACGACTTATACATACCTTACATTTGTTATAACTATTATTATTCCGAATTATTTCCGTTTGAATTCCCGCTCAGCTGTCATAGCGCTGAACAAGGAACGGCGGTTCGTGAAACGCAGGACCGCGAGACGAAGGTTGGCAAGCGCTGCTCGGCCCGACTCGCAACGCGAAACGATCCAACATGGATGCTTTATACCGAGAATTTCAGTCTTTTTCTGGAAACAATTCTCAGGCTTCATCGTTGAGTGAAATGAACAAGTTTTGCGATATATGTGAGTGGAATTATATTTATGAGTTCGCTACATAGCCCGTTTCCACCTTTGAGATACGTAGTCGGTGATATGAGTGAAAACAAGTGACGGTCTCACGCTTCGCAACACAAAAAAGGCTTATTTTACTCGATTTTGGTGAGATACACGTTCATGCAGCTACCAATTTGATTACAAATCGTCTAAGGAACCCATTAAACACCCCCCCGTTCATATCGGGCTTCATCATTTTTTAAATACGGAAATACTGAGTCCAGCATGCCCCTTAATGAAAAAAACAACAAAGTAACGAAGTACAAGCATTTCGGAGGATAAAAACTTCTTGCACTGAATGTGAGTCCTTCAATTTTGGAGGAAATGTAATTGATTGGAATTTCATAAAAAAAAACTACCTAGGTCACGGCACGAAACTAAACAAGACTGAATAATGCTCTGATAGTTGTATGCAATACTTTTTTACGTCAAAAGTCGTCCAAATCCTGAAAACGTCTCAAATATGTCTCAAAGTCGTATTTTGGACTAGGACGACATTCACATGTCCACAAATTTTGCGTACGTCGACATCACGACGACTATGAGACCACATTTAGTTCTATTAGGATGATAACGTTTTCTTTTCCACTGTTATCAGGACACCAAAAATGTTGAAATATTGTGGCGCTTGAGCAGATCGCTCTACAACATGTCCAAAACCGCGTCTGAAGTAGAAAGTAAAAAGATGATATACGAAGGTTACGACTTGATCGCGACCGCGTTAAACATTGACGAGAATCACTGGGCAGTTCACAAGTGGATGGCCATATTCCTAGACGCAAGAAGCAGCCAGGACGGTATGAAGGCCAGAATAACCGAACTTCTCACGGTCAAAAATCATATGCTGGTAATATTCTCACCCCATTGCAACGAGGCTGAAGCTAGCAGCCAAACATTTCATGTTCAAGCTTCTTCTGGATAGAATCACATAGCAGACATTCATGTCTTTATTTTTGTAGAAGGATTTCAAACTTGGGCCTTTGTGTGTGATTCGAATTGAATTCAGCACTTCTGGCTGCTAACTTCACATGGCTGGTGGCTTCAGTTTCACCCCATTCAACCATATGTTGGTGACTAAAATCGGCGATCGTTAATCCCTGACAATTTGATCGATAAATATTCAGAGAGCATCGGAACTGAACCCAAAGGACGCGACGACATTGTACATGCTGGGCAACTGGTGTTTCAAAATATCGGAACTGGCATGGTACCAGCGTAAGATAGCCGCGGCAGTATTCGCATCGCCACCGACATCATCGTTCGAAGAAGCACTGAAGTACTTTGAGACAGCTGAAAAATTGGACCCGAATTTTTACAGCCACAATCTGCTGATGCTAGGGAAGACTTATCTGAAGCTTAACAAAAAGGACGAAGCCCTGAAATACCTGAAAATGGCGGCTGACTACGAAGCGAGAAACGACGACGACCAGGACGCGAAAAAAGATGCGCTCAAAATGCTCAACGAACTTGGAGTCAAAAACTGATGAAGCGTCACAACTTTCACTGTCACATTCACATTTTTTCACACAATATTGTATCGATGTTCGTATTGGGCTCGTGGAGCCATCGCACAAAAATAAAATATGAAATGTTAACACATAGCCTGGTAATTATACAAACGTGCTTTGTTGCAATTATTATACTGGCATGATGCTTATTTATCTCGAACCCTGCTTCTTTGAATCGAATATCGAATTGATGATCTGATATTCCGAAAAGTTCGAGTCCTCGAATAATTTGGAGAGTCTTACCTACGATCTTATTAGTCTCGATCTCAAATTGAAGACAAAAGATCCATGCGTGCGTTGCATATGGTAGAAGATCAAGAAAAAACTGATTTTCGTTGTATACGTTGTTTTTTGGTAGAGTATTCATGACGAGCCTGAACAACTACCATCAACAGCCACAGCATATGATGTATTTTCTAGAAACTGAATCCACATTGGACATCTTCAAACAAAAAACTCACAAATCCTTGGTAGTCATTCACAGGTATTTATAGCAGTGATGAAAAATCGAAGAGTACATCTCAATCTTCTTCGGTGTCATCATCGAATTCCGAGGTTCGTCTGTCGTCGCTGTTTCTATTGAGCAGAATATTGGACATGGATTCCGCGAACCCGTTACCATGCATCTCCTCATTTTCGATTTTCAGCAAAATCGCTATCTGACCCTTCACCACTTTCCTCATGCGACGGTGCAGCTCTGAACTGACCGGTATCAGTCTCTTGAAATCCTTACGATCGAACTTGAAGAGCTGACACTCCTCGACCGCGATCACTGTCACGGGTCTCTTGAAGTGTGGATGGAGCAGAGCGGACTCGCCAAAGTAAGCTTTTTGAATCACTATTTTGATAATCAGTGACTAATTATCTGTATCGTAATATTCCTCGCGGTATTTTGTACTCAAACATGGTTAGCGAGCGACGTTTGAAAACTTTAATGGCACAGCCTCGGAATAAGAACAGTATGCTTTGCAAATTTCATCCAAATCGGTTCAGCGGTCCGAACGGAATCAAAATTTTCATGTAGGTGTTGCTAATAAGGAAACCTTTTCACATGTCACCTGACTCGGAAGGAAAAAGTAATCGTTTTTATAAGGGCCTGTGAATTTTATTCTTTTGTATTCGGAATCTGTGTTGGGAAATGGAAAATTTATACGATACAGCGAATGAATACTTTCGAAATTGATTTCTATTGCTCATAATCTTATGCAGCTATGAATTATCGTCACTGGTATATACATTAGGGTGGTCCTTATTTGGGGTCGAAATCAATTTTACCCTTGCCGCCCCCTAAATCGGTTCGAAATACGTAAAAAGTAATGCTGTAATTTTTTCAGATTAAAAAAAAAATGCTTGACCCTTGACCACGAGGGTTGAAGTTTTCCATTTGAAATACATGGGATTTTCCGCGTTTGCAGTTACCATTTTACTGTGGGCCTAAATATGCTTGTAAAATCTTGAAATTTTCACAAATTAGTTCACAAGCATGTTGGTACATGGAAAAAATTTCCCAAACCCCTACCCTCAAAATATTGTATAATATTACCATAATAATTATACATTTAGTCGCCCTGTTACAGGGCGACTAGGTGGTCTAGTGGTGTAAGCCCCCGGATTGGCATCCAACAGACCCGGGTTCGAGTCCCGGGGCGCTTGATAATTTTTCTCATCAAAAAAATTTTAAGTCTTCTAACTTAAAACATAATAATTATAATTTTTTTTTCTGTTTTTTTTTTTTAATTTCGAAAAAAGTTCGGAATTTTCATTTTTCTTCGTGTTTCACATAATTTCAAAGTATTTTAGAAAAAATAGTAATGGAAAAAAAAATCATAATTATCATGATGATGTTATACAATATTTTGAGGGTAG
>JAEUYN010002311.1:0-11694 GCA_018257835.1 Euura lappo
GGTCGTGAGTGGATAACGATGCGTTCCGGGACGATTTTGTGGCTGATTATTTTTTTGAGGGCATTTTAGGGGTCAATGAATATTTGAGAATTTTTCCAGAGTAGAAAAATCAATTTTTTGCATATTAGAAATTTTTTAATCAACAAATCATTGATAAGCGGGGTCGGGGGTGGCTAACGATGCGTTCCGGGTCGATTTTGTTGCTGATTATTTTTTTTAGGGCTTTTCAGGTTTCAATGAATATTCACGAATTTTTCCAAAGTGGAGAAATTGCTTGTTTGGAAATTAGAAATTTTTTAATCAACAAATCAATGATAAGCGGGGGTCTGGGGTAGCTATCGATGGGTTGCGGGACAATTTTGTTGCTGATTATTTTTCTGAGGTCTTTTTAGGAGTCAGTGAATATTCAGGAATTTTTCCAGAGTGGTGAAATTCCTTATTTGGATACTAGAAATTTTTTAATCAACTAATCAATGATAAGGGGGGTCGGAGGTGGCTAACGATGCGTTCCGGGTCGATTTTGTTGCTGATTATTTTTTTGGGGAGCTTTTTAGGTGTCAATGAATATTCAGGAATTTTTCCAGAGTGGCAAAATTCCTTGTTTGGGTATTAGAATTTTTTTTATCAACTAATCAATGATAAGCGGGGTCGGGGGTGGCTAACGATGCGTTCCGGGACGATTTTGTTGCTGATTATTTTTTTACGAGCTTCGGGGGAGCCAACAAACATTTGAAAATTTTTCCAACGTGGCAAAATTCCTTGATTGGATGTTAGAAATTTTTTAATCAACCAATCAATGATAAGGGGGGGTTGGGGTGGCTATCGATGCGTTTCGGGACGATTTTGTTGCTGATTATTTTTTTACGAGCTTCGGGGGAGCCAACAAACATTTGAAAATATTTCCAACGTGGCAGAATTCCTTGTTTGGATATTAGACATTTTTTAATCAACTAATCAACGATTAGCGGGGGTCGTGAGTGGATAACGATGCGTTCCGGGACGATTTTGTGGCTGATTATTTTTTTTAAGGCTTTTTAGGTGTCCTTGAATATTAAGGAATTTTTCCAGAGTGGCAAAATTCCTTGTTTGGATATTACAAATTTTTTAATTAACAAATCAATGATAAGCGGGGGTCGGGGGTCGCTAACGATGCGTTCCGGTCGATTTTGTTGCTGAATCTTTTTTTTTGGGCTTTTCAGGCGTCAATGAATATTCAGGAATTTTTCCAGAGTGGCAAAATTCCTTGTTTGGGTATTAGAATTTTTTTTATCAACTAATCAATGATAAGCGGGGTCGGGGGTGGCTAACGATGCGTTTCGGGACGATTTTATTGCTGATTATTTTTTTACGAGCTTCGGGGGAGCCAACAAACATTTTAAAATTTTTCCAACGTGGCAAAATTCCTTGTTTGGATATTAGAAATTTTTTGATCAACTAATCAATGATAAGCGGGGGTCGGGGGTGGCTAACGATGCGTTCCGGGTCGATTTTGTTGCTGATTATTTGTTTTAGGGCTTTTTAGGTGTCCTTGATTATTCAGGAATTTTTCCAGAGTGGCAAATCTCCTTGTTTGGATATTAGAAATTTTTTAATTAACAAATCAATGATAAGCGGGGGTCTGGGGTAGCTATCGATGGGTTGCGGGACAATTTTGTTGCTGATTATTTTTCTGAGGTCTTTTTAGGAGTCAGTGAATATTCAGGAATTTTTCCAGAGTGGTGAAATTCCTTGTTTGGATACTAGAAATTTTTTAATCAACTAATCAATGATAAGGGGGGTCGGAGGTGGCTAACGATGCGTTCCGGGTCGATTTGGTTGCTGATTATTTTTTTGGGGGCTTTTTAGGTGTCAATGAATATTCAGGAATTTTTCCAGAGTGGCAAAATTCCTTGTTTGGGTATTAGAATTTTTTTAATCAACTAATCAATGATAAGCGGGGTCGGGGGTGGCTAACGATGCGTTCCGGGACGATTTTATTGCTGATTATTTTTTTACGAGCTTCGGGGGAGCCAACAAACATTTGAAAATTTTTCCAACGTGGCAAAATTCCTTGATTGGATGTTAGAAATTTTTTAATCAACCAATCAATGATAAGCGGGGGTTGGGGTGGCTATCGATGCGTTTCGGGATGATTTTGTTGCTGATTATTTTTTTGAGGGCATTTTAGGGGTCAATGAATATTTGAGAATTTTTCCAGAGTGGTGAAATTCCTTGTTTGGATATTAGAAATTTTTTAATCAACTAATCAATGATAAGCGTGGTCGGGGGTGGATAACGATGCGTTCCGGGACGATTTTGTGGCTGATTATTTTTTTAGGGCTTTTTAGGTGTCAATTAATATCCACGAATTTTTCCAAAGTGGAAAAATTCCTTGTTTGGATATTAGAAATTTTTTAATCAACAAATCAATGATAAGCGGGGGTCTGGGGTAGCTATCGATGGGTTGCGGGACAATTTTGTTGCTGATTATTTTTCTGAGGTCTTTTTAGGAGTCAGTGAATATTCAGGAATTTTTCCAGAGTGGTGAAATTCCTTATTTGGATACTAGAAATTTTTTAATCAACTAATCAATGATAAGGGGGGTCGGAGGTGGCTAACGATGCGTTCCGGGTCGATTTTGTTGCTGATTATTTTTTTGGGGAGCTTTTTAGGTGTCAATGAATATTCAGGAATTTTTCCAGAGTGGCAAAATTCCTTGTTTGGGTATTAGAATTTTTTTTATCAACTAATCAATGATAAGCGGGGTTGGGGGTGGCTAACGATGCGTTTCGGGACGATTTTATTGCTGATTATTTTTTTACGAGCTTCGGGGGAGCCAACAAACATTTTAAAATTTTTCCAACGTGGCAAAATTCCTTGTTTGGATATTAGAAATTTTTTGATCAACTAATCAATGATAAGCGGGATCGGGGGTGGCTAACGATGCGTTCCGGGACGATTTTATTGCTGATTATTTTTTTGAGGGCATTTTAGGGGTCAATGAAGATTTGAGAATTTTTCCAGAGTGGAAAAATCAATTTTTTGCATATTAGAAATTTTTTAATCAACAAATCATTGATAAGCGGGGTCGGGGGTGGCTAACGATGCGTTCCGGGACGATTTTATTGCTGATTATTTTTTTACGAGCTTCGGGGGAGCCAACAAACATTTGAAAATATTTCCAACGTGGCAGAATTCCTTGTTTGGATATTAGACATTTTTTAATCAACTAATCAACGATTAGCGGGGGTCGTGAGTGGATAACGATGCGTTCCGGGACGATTTTGTGGCTGATTATTTTTTTGAGGGCATTTTAGGGGTCAATGAATATTTGAGAATTTTTCCAGAGTGGAAAAATCAATTTTTTGCATATTAGAAATTTTTTAATCAACAAATCATTGATAAGCGGGGTCGGGGGTGGCTAACGATGCGTTCCGGGTCGATTTTGTTGCTGATTATTTTTTTTTAGGGCTTTTCAGGTTTCAATGAATATTCACGAATTTTTCCAACGTGGAGAAATTGCTTGTTTGGATATTAGAAATTTTTTAATCAACAAATCAATGATAAGCGGGGGTCTGGGGTAGCTATCGATGGGTTGCGGGACAATTTTGTTGCTGATTATTTTTCTGAGGTCTTTTTAGGAGTCAGTGAATATTCAGGAATTTTTCCAGAGTGGTGAAATTCCTTGTTTGGATACTAGAAATTTTTTAATCAACTAATCAATGATAAGGGGGGTCGGAGGTGGCTAACGATGCGTTCCGGGTCGATTTTGTTGCTGATTATTTTTTTGGGGAGCTTTTTAGGTGTCAATGAATATTCAGGAATTTTTCCAGAGTTGCAAAATTCCTTGTTTGGGTATTAGAATTTTTTATCAACTAATCAATGATAAGCGGGGTCGGGGGTGGCTAACGATGCGTTCCGGGACGATTTTATTGCTGATTATTTTTTTACGAGCTTCGGGGGAGCCAACAAACATTTTAAAATATTTTCAACGTGGCAGAATTCCTTGATTGGATGTTAGAAATTTTTTAATCAACCAATCAATGATAAGCGGGGGTTGGGGTGGCTATCGATGCGTTGCGGGACGATTTTGTAGCTGATTATTTTTGTGAGGTCTTTTTAGGTGTCAATGAATATTCAGGAATTTTTCCAGAGTGGTGAAATTCCTTGTTTGGATATTAGACTTTTTTTAATCAACTAATCAACGATTAGCGGGGGTCGTGAGTGGATAACGATGCGTTCCGGGACGATTTTGTGGCTGATTATTTTTTTTAAGGCTTTTTAGGTGTCCTTGAATATTAAGGAATTTTTCCAGAGTGGCAAAATTTCTTGTTTGGATATTACAAATTTTTTAATTAACAAATCAATGATAAGCGGGGGTCGGGGGTGGCTAACGATGCGTTCCGGTCGATTTTGTTGCTGATTCTTTTTTTTTTTTTTGGGCTTTTCAGGTGTCAATGAATATTCCAGGAATTTTCAGAGTGGTGAAATTCCTTGTTTGGAGTACTAAATTTTTTAATCAACTAATCAATGATAAGGGGTCGGAGGTGGCTAGCGATGTACGTTCCAGGTCGATTTGTTGCTGATTATTTTTTTGGGGAGCTTTTTGCAGGTGTCATGAATATTCAGGAATTTTTCAGAGTGGCAAAATTCCTTGTTTGGGCTATTAGAATTTTTTATCAACTAATCAATGATAGCGGGGTCGGGGGTGGCTAACGATGCGTTCCGGGACGATTTTATTGTGATTATTTTACGAGCTTCGGGGGAGCCAACAAACATTGAAAATTTTCCAGATTGGCAAAATTCCTTGTTTGGGTATTAGAATTTTTTTTATCAACTAATCAATGATAAGCGGGGTCGGGGGTGGCTAACGATGCGTTCCGGGACGATTTTATTGCTGATTATTTTTTGAGGGCATTTTAGGGGTCAATGAATATTTGAGAATTTTTCCAGAGTGGAAAAATCAATTGTTTGCATATTAGAAATTTTTTAATCAACAAATCATTGATAAGCGGGGTCGGGGGTGGCTAACGATGCGTTCCGGGTCGATTTTGTTGCTGATTATTTTTTTTTAGGGCTTTTCAGGTTTCAATGAATATTCACGAGTTTTTCCAAAGTGGAGAAATTGCTTGTTTGGATATTAGAAATTTTTTAATCAACAAATCAATGATAAGCGGGGGTCTGGGGTAGCTATCGATGGGTTGCGGGACAATTTTGTTGCTGATTATTTTTCTGAGGTCTTTTTAGGAGTAAGTGAATATTCAGGAATTTTTCCAGAGTGGTGAAATTCCTTATTTGGATACTAGAAATTTTTTAATCAACTAATCAATGATAAGGGGGGTCGGAGGTGGCTAACGATGCGTTCCGGATCGATTTTGTTGCTGATTATTTTTTTGGGGAGCTTTTTAGGTGTCAATGAATATTCAGGAATTTTTCCAGAGTGGCAAAATTCCTTGTTTGGGTATTAGAATTTTTTTATCAACTAATCAATGATAAGCGGGGTCGGGGGTGGCTAACGATGCGTTCCGGGACGATTTTATTGCTGATTATTTTTTTACGAGCTTCGGGGGAGCCAACAAACATTTGAAAATTTTTCCAACGTGGCAAAATTCCTTGATTGGATGTTAGAAATTTTTTAATCAACCAATCAATGATAAGCGGGGGTTGGGGTGGCTATCGATGCGTTTCGGGACGATTTTGTTGCTGATTATTTTTTTACGAGCTTCGGGGGAGCCAACAAACATTTGAAAATATTTCCAACGTGGCAGAATTCCTTGTTTGGATATTAGACATTTTTTAATCAACTAATCAACGATTAGCGGGGGTCGTGAGTGGATAACGATGCGTTCCGGGACGATTTTGTGGCTGATTATTTTTTTGAGGGCATTTTAGGGGTCAATGAATATTTGAGAATTTTTCCAGAGTGGAAAAATCAATTTTTTGCATATTAGAAATTTTTTAATCAACAAATCATTGATAAGCGGGGTCGGGGGTGGCTAACGATGCGTTCCGGGACGATTTTATTGCTGATTATTTTTTTACGAGCTTCGGGGGAGCCAACAAACATTTGAAAATATTTCCAACGTGGCAGAATTCCTTGTTTGGATATTAGACATTTTTTAATCAACTAATCAACGATTAGCGGGGGTCGTGAGTGGATAACGATGCGTTCCGGGACGATTTTGTGGCTGATTATTTTTTTTAGGGCATTTTAGGGGTCAATGAATATTTGAGAATTTTTCCAGAGTGGAAAAATCAATTTTTTGCATATTAGAAGATTTTTTAATCAACAAATCATTGATAAGCGGGGTCGGGGGTGGCTAACGATGCGTTCCGGGTCGATTTTGTTGCTGATTTTTTTTTTTTGGGCTTTTTAGGTGTCAATGAATATTCAGGAATTTTTTCAGAGTGGCAAAATTTCTTGTTTGGGTATTAGAATTTTTTTATCAACTAATCAATGATAAGCGGGGTCTGGGGTGGCTCACGATGCGTTCCGGGACGATTTTATTGCTGATTATTTTTAGGGCTTTTCAGGTGTCAATGAATATTCACGAATTTTTCCAAAGTGGAGAAATTCCTTGTTTGGATATTAGAATTTTAATCAACAAATCAATGATAAGCGGGGTCAGGGTGGCTAACGATGCGTTTCGGGTCGATTTGTTGCTGATTGTTTTGGGCTTTTTAGGTGTCAATGAATATTCCAGGAATTTTTCAGAGTGGCAAAATTTCTTTTTGGATATTGAAATTTTTAATGAACCAATCAACGATTATGGACGTCGGGGGTGGATAACGATGCGTTTCGGGACGATTTTGTGGTTGATTATTTTGTTTAGGGCTTTTTAGGTGTCAATGAATATTCAGGAATTTTTCCAGAGTGGTGAAATTCCTTGTTTGGATATTAGAAATTTTTTAATCAACTAATCAATGATAAGCGTGGTCGGGGGTGGATAACGATGCGTTCCGGGACGATTTTGTTGCTGATTATTTTTTTACGAGCTCCGGGGGAGCCAAAAAACATTTGAAAATTTTTCCAACGTGGCAGAATTCCTTGATTGGATGTTAGAAATTTTTTAATCAACCAATCAATGATAAGCGGGGGTTGGGGTGGCTATCGATGCGTTGCGGGACGACTTTGTAGCTGATTATCTTTTTGAGGTCTTTTTCGGTGTCAATGAATATTCAGGAATTTTTCCAGAGTGGCAAAATTCCTTGTTTGGATACTAGAAATTTTTTAATCAACAAATCAATGATAAGCGGGGGTCGGGGGTGGCTAACGATGCGTTCCGGGTCGATTTTGTTGCTGATTATTTTTTTTTGGGTTTTTTAGGTATCAATGAATATTCAGGAATTTTTCCAGATTGGCAAAATTCTTTGTTTGGATATTAGAATTTTTTTTATCAACTAATCAATGATAAGCGTGGTCGGGGGTGGATAACGATGCGTTCCGGGACGATTTTGTTGCTGATTATTTTTTTACGAGCTCCGGGAAAGCCAAAAAACATTTGAAAATTTTTCCAACGTGGCAGAATTCCTTGATTGGATGTTAGAAATTTTTTAATCAACCAATCAATGATAAGCGGGGGTTGGGGTGGCTATCGATGCGTTGCGGGACGATTTTGTAGCTGATTATTTTTTTGAGGTCTTTTTAGGTGTCAATGAATATTCAGGAATTTTTCCAGAGTGGTGAAATTCCTTGTTTGGATATTAGACATTTTTTAATCAACTAATCAACGATTAGCGGGGGTCGTGAGTGGATAACGATGCGTTCCGGGACGATTTTGTGGCTGATTATTTTTTTTAAGGCTTTTTAGGTGTCCTTGAATATTCAGGAATTTTTCCAGAGTGGCAAAATTCCTTGTTTGGATATTACAAATTTTTTAATTAACAAATCAATGATAAGCGGGGGTCGGGGGTCGCTAACGATGCGTTCCGGTCGATTTTGTTGCTGAATCTTTTTTTTTGGGCTTTTCAGGTGTCAATGAATATTCAGGAATTTTTCCAGAGTGGCAAAATTCCTTGTTTGGGTATTAGAATTTTTTTTATCAACTAATCAATGATAAGCGGGGTCGGGGGTGGCTAACGATGCGTTCCGGGACGATTTTATTGCTGATTATTTTTTTGAGGGCATTTTAGGGGTCAATGAATATTTGAGAATTTTTCCAGAGTGGAAAAATCAATTGTTTGCATATTAGAAATTTTTTAATCAACAAATCAATGATAAGCGGGGTCGGGGGTGGCTAACGATGCGTTCCGGGTCGATTTTGTTGCTGATTATTTTTTTTAGTGCTCTTAAGGTGTCAATGAATATTTCCTCGTTTGGATATTAGAAATTTTTTAATCAACAAATCAATGATAAATGTGGTCGGGGGTGGCTAACGATGCGTTCCGGGTCGATTTTGTTGCTGATTATTTTTTTTTGGGCTTTTTAGGTGTCAATGAATATTCAGGAATTTTTTCAGAGTGGCAAAATTTCTTGTTTGGGTATTAGAATTTTTTTAATTAACAAATCAATGATAAGCGGGGGTCGGGTGTGGCTAACGATGCGTTCCGGGTCGATTTTGTTGCTGATTATTTTTTTGAGGTCTTTTTAGGTGTCAATGAATATTCAGGAATTTTTCCAGAGTGGAGAAATTCCTTGTTTGGATATTAGACATTTTTCAATCAACTAATCAACGATTAGCGGGGGTCGGGAGTGGATAACGATGCGTTCCGGGACGATTTTGTGGCTAATTATTTTTTTTAAGGCTTTTTAGGTGTCCTTGAATGTTCAGGAATGTTTCCAGAGTGTCAAAATTCCTTGTTTGGATATTACAAATTTTTTAATTAACAAATCAATGATAAGCGGGGGTCGGGGGTGGCTAACGATGCGTTCCGGTCGATTTTGTTGCTGATTCTTTTTTTTTTTGGCTTTTTAGGTGTCAATGAATATTCAGGAATTTTTCCAGAGTGGTGAAATTCCTTGTTTGGATATTAGACATTTTTTAATCAACTAATCAACGATTAGCGGGGGTAGTGAGTGGATAACGATGCGTTCCGGGACGATTTTGTGGCTGATTATTTTTTTTAAGGCTTTTTAGGTGTCCTTGAATATTCAGGAATTTTTCCAGAGTGTCAAAATTCCTTGTTTGGATATTACAAATTTTTTAATTAACAAATCAATGATAAGCGGGGGTCGGGGGTGGCTAACGATGCGTTCCGGTCGATTTTGTTGCTGATTCTTTTTTTTTGGGCTTTTTAGGTGTCAATGAATATTCAGGAATTTTTTCAGAGTGGCAAAATTTCTTGGTTGAATATTAGACATTTTTTAATGAACAAATCAACGATTAGCGGGGGTCGGGGGTGGATAACGATGCGTTCCGGGACGATTTTGTGGTTGATTATTTTTTTTAGGGATTTTTAGGTGTCAATGAATATTCAGGAATTTTTCCAGAGTGGTGAAATTCGTTGTTTGGATATTAGAAATTTTTTAATCAACAAATCAATGATAAGCGGGGTCGGGGGTGGCTAACGATGCATTCCGGGTCGATTTTGTTGCTGATTATTTTTTTTTTGGCTTTTTCGGTGTCAATGAATATTCAGGAATTTTTTCAGAGTGGCAAAATTTCTTGTTTGGGTATTAGAATTTTTTTATCAACTAATCAATGATAAGCGGGGTCGGGGGTGGCTAACGATGCGTTCCGGGTCGATTTTGTTGCTGATTATTTTTTTTAGGGCTCTTAAGGTGTCAATGAATATTCACGAATTTTTCCAAAGTGGAAAAATTTCTCGTTTGGATATTAGAAATTTTTTAATCAACAAATCAATGATAAATGTGGTCGGGGGTGACTAACGATGCGTTCCGGGTCGATTTTGTTGCTGATTATTTTTTTTTGGGCTTCTTAGGTGTCAATGAATATTCAGGAATTTTTTCAGAGAGGCAAAATTTCTTGTTTGGGTATTAGAATTTTTTTAATTAACAAATCAATGATAAGCGGGGGTCGGGTGTGGCTAACGATGCGTTCCGGGTCGATTTTGTTGCTGATTATTTTTTTGAGGTCTTTTTAGGTGTCAATGAATATTCAGGAATTTTTCCAGGGTGGAGAAATTCCTTGTTTGGATATTAGACATTTTTCAATCAACTAATCAACGATTAGCGGGGGTCGGGAGTGGATAACGATGCGTTCCGGGACGATTTTGTGGCTGATTATTTTTTTTAAGGCTTTTTAGGTGTCCTTGAATATTCAGGAATTTTTCCAGAGTGGCAAAATTCCTTGTTTGGATATTAGAAATTTTTTAATTAACAAATCAACGATTAGCGGGGGTCGGGAGTGGATAACGATGCGTTCCGGGACGATTTTGTGGCTGATTATTTATTTTTTTTTGTGCTTTTTAGGTGTCAATGAATATTCAGGAATTTTTCCAGAGTGGCAAAATTCCTTGTTTGGGTATTAGAATTTTTTTTATCAACTAATCAATGATAAGCGGGGTCGGGGGTGGCTAACGATGCGTTCCGGGACGATTTTATTGCTGATTATTTTTTTACGAGCTTCGGGGGAGCCAACAAACATTTGAAAATTTTTCCAACGTGGCAAAATTCCTTGATTGGATGTTAGAAATTTTTTAATCAACCAATCAATGATAAGCGGGGTTCTGGGGTGGCTATCGATGGGTTGCGGGACGATTTTGTTGCTGATAATTTTTTTGAGGTCTTTTTAGGTGTCCGTGAATATTCACGAATTTTTCCAAAGTGGAAAAATTCCTTGTTTGGATATTAGAAATTTTTTAATCAACTAATCAACGATTAGCGGGGGTCGGGAGTGGCAAACGATGCGTTCCGTGTCGATTTTGTTGCTGATTATTTGTTTTAGGGCTTTTTAGGTGTCAATGAATAATCAGGAATTTTTCCAGAGTGGCGAAATTTCTTGTTTGGATATTAGAAATTTTTTAATGAACAAATCAACAATTAGCGGGGGTCGGGAGTGGATAACGATGCGTTCCGGGACGATTTTGTGGCTGATTATTTTTTTTAAGGCTTTTTAGGTGTCCTTGAATATTCAGGAATTTTTCCAGAGTGGCAAATTCCTTGTTTGGATATTAGAAATTTTTTAATTAACAAATCAACGATTAGCGGGGGTCGGGAGTGGATAACGATGCGTTCCGGGACGATTTTGTGGCTGATTTTTTTTTTTAAGGCTTTTTAGGTGTCCTTGAATATTCAGGAATTTTTTCAGAGTGGTGAAATTCCTTGTTTGGATATTAGACATTTTTTAATCAACTAATCAACGATTAGCGGGGGTCGGGAGTGGATAACGATGCGTTCCGGGACGATTTTGTGGCTGATTATTTTTTTTAAGGCTTTTTAGGTGTCCTTGAATATTCAGGAATTTTTCCAGAGTGGCAAAATTCCTTGTTTGGATATTAGAAATTTTTTAATTAACAAATCAACGATTAGCGGGGGTCGGGAGTGGATAACGATGCGTTCCGGGACGATTTTGTGGCTGATTATTTTTTTTTAAGGCTTTTTAGGTGTCCTTGAATATTCAGGAATTTTTCCAGAGTGGTGAAATTCCTTGTTTGGATATTAGACATTTTTTAATCAACTAATCAACGATTAGCGGGGGTCGTGAGTGGATAACGATGCGTTCCGGGACGATTTTGTGGCTGATTATTTTTTTTAAGGCTTTTTGGGTGTCCTTGAATATTCAGGAATTTTTCCAGAGTGGCAAAATTCCTTGT
>JAEUYN010002312.1:0-29335 GCA_018257835.1 Euura lappo
AACCTACTATGATGAATCATAAAGACTCCATGTACTCGTTTCAGATGAATAAAACAGATCTGCTTTAAATTATCTTGAAAATTATCTTCTCCTTGATATCCCTCACTCGATTAATCTTAGTTGACGGTCCGAATCTATAGTTCCAGGGCTGCTTGTGCACAGCTGTGTCTGATGATATCAGACGGATCATATATTACCTTACTACATTCACTGCATATAGAGAAACCTGAAAATAGATGTATGTTTCCAATATACTTATTATGAATCAATATTTTAGAATGGTTTGCAGAATTTTCCGAGATTTTTCGTAATTTTTTTTTTTTTTGTAAATTTTTTTTTTTTTTTCCGTAAAATGAATTTACATCAAGTGTGTAAGCGTTCATTTCGCTCAGCATGAGCTATCAGTGATCATTTCCACGATGAGCGTTGACGTGTTTGGACGACAATTGGAGAAGAGCGGGACTGTTAGTAACCGCGGTCTTCCCGGAGTAGGATTCAAAATCACCGTGGAAGGACACTATGATATGGATAACAAGCGACTGGTGAATTTATCCGATCCTGTAAATCAAAACGATGCAGCTACCGTAAAAGTCATGCAAAATGCTATACAGCAAGGAGTCCGTCTCGTATATCAAGTAACAGCGGCCTTGCGTAGCGACGTGGACGATACAACTATAATGATTCAGTCTCTCGAGGCTCGGTTCCGAGAAGATTCGAAGAATTATCTTATCAACATGGAGACGGTACAAGACCTCGCGACACGCAACGCACAGCTCATTTCACACATAGACGAGAGACTGAGAACATTAGAGAGAGCAGTTGAGTGAACGATTGAGTGTACTTGAAAATGAACGATAAAAAGCTAGAACTGGTAGCGGAGTTGCATACACCGGCGAGAAGAAATTACCAACGCCGACGTGTAGAAGTTCGTGGTATCGACGAGACCTGGCAAGCTGATCTTGTTGATATGATTGCTTACGCTAGGCAAAATAAAGGCTACAAGTACTTGCTCACGGTCATTGATATCTTTTCAAAGTATGCGTGGGCTGTACCGATTAAAAGTAAGACTGGTGATGATGTTACCAATGCCATGGAATCTATATTCCTCCAGGGACGTATACCTAAAAAATTACACGTGGATCAAGGGAAGGAATTTTACAATACGAAATTCGAATCTTTCATGAAGCGTCGCGGTATCGTGTTGTACTCGACGTACAGTAATTTGAAGGCATCGATCTGTGAACGCTTCAATCGTACACTGAAAAGTAAAATGTGGATGCAGTTCAGTCTCCGAGGTAGCTATAAGTGGACCGATATCTTGAATGAGTTGGTATCCGCTTACAATAACACCAAACACCAAACTATACGCATGAAGCCTAAGGATGTGTCAGCCGCGGACGAACAGCTATTGCTACGCAATGTGTACCAGAAAGTTCGCGCTAGATCTACGAAGCCACCGAAATTCAAAGTTGGAGATAAAGTTCGAGTCAGCAAATTCAAAAACGTTTTTGAAAAAGGATATACACCCAATTGGACAACCGAAATATTCACTATCATACAGGTTGTGAACACGCATCCTGTAACGTATAAGCTGAAAGATTATCGAGATGAACCCATCGCTGGCGGTTTTTACGGAAAAGAGCTCCTCGCAGTCAAGAATCCTGACATCTACCTTGTGGAAAAAGTGCTGAAGAGACAAGGAAATAAAGAATACGTCAAGTGGTTAGGTTTCGATGATACGCATAACAGTTGGATAAATAGGAATGATCTGTAAGGTATTTGAATGAATAAATGAAAAATTGGTTTTATTAATGCAGTTTTTATTTCGTTACACACCCGACGTACATCCATCCTTTAGAGTGGTAAAGAAAAATTACAGAAATTTAACACAAATTTTACAAAGTTTTACAAAATTACAAAATGATACAAAAAATTCCCTAAATTTTACAAAAAATGTACTAAATTTCACAAAAATGTACTAAATTTTACAAAAAATGTACTAAATTTTACAAAAATGTACTAAATTTTGCAAAAAATTCACTAAATTTTACGAAAAATGTACTAAATTTTACAAAAAATTTACTAATTTTTCATTCATACAAGCTATGTTTGCAAAATACCTTCTGGTTACTCTTGTAGCGTTAAGTGTTAGGTAATATGATCCCTCCGATAACACTCAGTACAGCTGAACGTGTCTCAATACACAATCAACCTTCTTTAATTTTATAGTGTCCCCAGGGTAACGTATCTGTACTTTGAGGTAATAAGTACCTCTTATCATCGTGTGGGTTGAGAGCTAATTTGACTTGTCTGACAGTTTGAACTACGTGGCATTTTGTACGGAAAGTACATTGACTTCTCTTTTGTGTGCTTCTGTTCTGCAAACAGTCTTTAAAGTCATCGAAACAAATAGTATTTTGCACAACATTCATCTTTACACCTTTAGATTTTTTTTATGCAATCTTTATTCTCAATACGAACGCTGTACACTTTACTACGTAAGCTAACAAACTCTGTCATAATCCGTCCATTACATTCGTCTTTCATCAGGCCTACGATTTTCTTGTTACAGAGTGGCATGCCGAATAAATTTTCTGAAGGGTAGTCAGAGGTATCGAATTTATGAATATCGCATTTCATCACTTCATAAATATCTTCACATCGTACTTCATAAATAAGACTGTCAGTGTCGGTGTATAACAGTTTACAATCATTATCGAACACACGTTTCATGTAATCATAGTGGAAATCGTATACGCAAATTTTCGAGAGGTCTAAGACGGAGAATCCGACATAGATTGGTTTATTTAGCACGACCTCTAATTTGTTCAATTCAATAGCTACCAGGTTTTCACTGAAAATTGAACGGCTATGGAAGTTAGGCTTTGCGATCAGAGCTTCCGCACCGTACCTTCCAGCCCATTTCGTTACAAGTTTGACATCAACTCGTTTACGTACGTTTTCCATGGTCTTGCCGAAAACAGCATTGTTCATTAGTTTGAACAGATCTTTTTCAAACTCATTCTTAGCCTGTTTACGCATATTACTATTAAGATCGATATATTCTTTCATCCAAGGTGATTGGTTGAATTTCAAAACTCTGTGAATCTTTTTAAGCTGGAGACCGTATCTCAATGCCTGTTTTAAGCTGCGGTAATGTATGATATATCGATTTTTTGGATATAACGTTGTTAATAACTTTTCTCGTTTGGAACCGGGAGGCTTCATATGTTCTGGACATAGGGGTAGATCGCTATGGATGTCGTGAATGCCTACCGGATACTCCAAGTCTACTTCCAGTATATACCCAACCAGTGAGTCATCGGGTACATCAAAATTAAATCTATCCACGTTACGCACCCATTCGAAACCACCATGAGGAAGATACTGAGTCATTGCCCATCCGTACAAATTGTTGACGTCATAATACATGAGATACTTTGATTCTTCGTTCGGGTTGTAATCTTTAACATACATATTATTAGCTTTCGCATATCGATTAGAGCATTGACTCACACCACCTCTGATGCCACGCTCGATAAACATAACCATATCTATATCGGTTAGGAGTTCTAGTTCAATGTTCGTATATTTTAGCAGGGCATCCCACGAAAGACCTGGAGTCGTGTAATAGTATGCAGGATCCAAACCATACGCTTTGAGACAACCATCCCGAAAATTTTCGAATACATCAGCCAGAAGCAGTACATCTGTTTTCAAATAGAGATCAGAATATTCACCCAAGGTTCCGATATCGAATTCATTCCACACTCTTTGAGCATGATTATAGTCTTCGTCAGAAATGCCTCTATCATTCAGGATGCTATAAAATTTGTCTTTAGTTGGTAAATTAGGTTCATCGAGCTTCTCCCACGAATCGAGAAATTCGTAGGGAAAAACGCCTTTTCGCGTTAGGAGTTTGAATTTATCTTCGCTAAGGTGTGAATATTCATTTCTCACTATTTTGAGCTCTTGAAGGTGCGACGCTAGTTTCTCTAACGACGAATTCATAAACCGAAATGAGTCAATGAATCTGAATGCGATATCGCTACCCTTGACGTGCTTCGTGAATGATATGTACCGCTCCTTGTTCAGCGGTAAAAGGCTAATGCGGCCATCGAAATAGGTACAAACGTCTTTAATGAGGAAGTGACTATCGTATCCACTCAGGTTGTGAAAGATAACTGGAACAGTTCGCGAATCTTGGTAGTTGAGGTTGCAGCTTTCATGAGCAGGTCCTCGATAATTTCCAGTGAGATGACAGTGGTCTCTAACTTTCTTACCGAGTAGAATTGGCTTTTCGCAGACGTGACATACCGATGGATTTCTGAATGCCTCTTCTTGTTCCGGTGTTAGTTCGTTCATTGGTATTGAACACCAAAATACCGTTTCTATATCCTCAGATAGCTGCAGTAGTTCTCGCACCAACCATTCGGCTGGTTTCAAGCCTCGATAGCTACGATAGTAGGATAGCGTATCATCGTAACTACATTTCAGATAGTAACCTACACTGAAAGGTTCGTGTTCCTGGAACGCTGCAGTATTAGACTGAGTATTCTGAATGGGTAGCAAGAGACATTCGAAATCAGCATATACCACAAAAGGAACTCTTTCCTTGTTGTTAAAATTCTTAAATGCTAATGTATTGTTTTTCGCTGAAGGTAACACAACCTTACACTTATTCACTTGTGCACAATCCAGTTCATGGGTATTCAGTTTTACTACACTTCCAAAGTAGTGAAGACAGCGGTCGCAAATATATTTTTTAATTTTCTTTTTTGAAAGTTGTTTGCTAACTAAACGAGACAGGTTTTTTATCCAGACGTAATGGAATCTGATTGACGTCTCCTCTTCACTACCACTATCTTCATGGTCTATTTCCGCTCCATCGACGTAGTAATTTTGCAACATGAGTAAATTCACATGCTCATTCTTCTTTAGAGACGTGACGTGGATGGGAGCAGTTCTGAATTTCCCATTACGTTTTTCCAAAATGTATATATTCACGGAAATATCATTTTGTTTCTCAAATTTTCGAATTTGTTTCGGTATAACTGGAAACTCAATACCATCGAAATTCAATTCGTCGTCGTATGGTTTGTATTTTGAAACCTGTTCTGGATGATCTGTCCGCTCGATTGGATGTAACGCAGACAGCAGCGCCCATTTAAAACACTGATCATCATCATTACGTACATTGACACATGCATGCTTTTTCTTGATAGGTGCAGGTATTTCAATGTACGAGCTCCCACGCATAGGATTGTATTTGTTAATGTTAATCGTTAGATTAACGATTGAGTGTAATGACCAACCGGAATCCCTATCCTGAAATTCTTCTATATCCTTGAGGATCAGATCACGCACATTCTCTATGAACCATTCCTTTAAATCAGTCGTCTGGAGAATTGGGACATTTTTCGTGTTGAAATATTTGATCTCTATAACCTTTTCAGCATTTTTCATGATGCTGTATTCAGCTGCAAACACACTGTTCACTTTTAACGCGTTCTCTTTCTTGAGTGCGTTTTTAATTCGAGTCTTGAAAAGAGTTGACGCGTCTGTCATAAACGCGATCGTGTCCACGTGTTTCAAGTTCACTATCACCCCCGATCGAATCCGGTTCTCGAAAGCTGACTCTAAATCACACCATCTCACTCTATCACTCCGAATATTACGCTTTCGTAATCCACTACCCGTTACCAGTAGATCTTTGAAAAGAAGATTTGCACCCTTCAATTGTCCAAGTGTAGCGAGATACTTCTGCTTCTCTGGTACAGTAGTACCCTCCCTGCGTAACAGCTGTCCCAGAATTCGTATGCTCTTTGTAACACATTTCATCCACTTGCCTACTTCGTGAGAATTTATTTTACTGTTAGCTAAAAGAGTATAAGCTCGTTTCACAAGTTGAACTGTTTTTTCACATTCTTCTACAGACATAGTGCCTATTATATTTCACATTAGAAAGTGTATCAAGCTGCAGTAGTTTTCATGCACTCTTCTTAAAGGTTAGATCAAGACTGGTAAATGAATGATAAATGAATCTCTTATGTAGAGTTTAATACGTTGATGATCCTTCGAATCATATGCATTTCTCTTAACGGTTCTTTGGAAATCGAAGGGGTCCGCGTTAGCAAACTCATATTACTGCAGTTTCGTCATACACGATTGTAATAGTTTCACGCTTCAACAGAGGATTGACGCATGAATCTCTGTCACTCTCTATTCCAAATAGTCCAACTGTAAATTAATGTGGAGCGCTGACTTGGTGGTCCCTGCGAACGTTCAATAATATATATCTACTTTACTTATTAGCACTACACTTTAGCTATACCATTTTTTAAGAAACGCTCTTACTCTCGCTTGAGGTGTTGACAAACACTTTCGATGAAACTCTTTGATCTTCTTTTGTACTAGGAACAGTTGAAGTCGATGTATTATTATGTTCATGTCATCAAACCTCAGCTGCAGCGACGTTGTTTGTTTTGACAGAAGTTTTAATTAGATGGGGATCCTTGGATATTATATATGTCAGATAAGTATACATTTCATTCTCTGAACCTCTTTCGTTTAGACTCGATACGTTATTGTGTTTATGTATAGTTTCCAAGTGTAAACTGCAGCGGCGTTATCTGAGCATGGACCGTTTAGGGTAAGATGAGATCCTAGGATATTGTATATAGAGAAGTATATATTTATTTCTCTGCATATGGTCATCGAGGGTTGACAGAGTTCATTCGTACTGAAGTCTTCGTTGTGAGCAGGCTTAATTATTGAATAATCAAAAAAAATGGATCGAGGTTAGTTTTGTGTCTATTCGAGTGATCAAGTGAAAAAAGTTTCTGTGAATAACATATAATTGGTTTATTTTTTATCCGTTTCACGTTCTTTGTTTTAGCGTTATTACCCAATATATTTTTAACTGACGCGATGAAGATGCTCATTGACGCCATGAGAATCTGGAACGTACAACCGTCAGCCACCTGGGTAGAGCAGAAAATATGAATGAGGGAGACCTTCTATACGAGGGCTCGTTGTTACGTTGTCATGAAATGCACAGTTTCGGGGGAAATCCTTCCGAAAATCTACTGCCATCCATGTGTGATTCGTGTGAAGGGGCCATGGGAGATTGATATACAACATTTTCTATGCACCGACAATACCGTCCCTTTCGTGTGGTTCTGCGAGGAATGCGGAATGGCTATTCTCAAAATGATCTGGGAAAAGTGCGATCGATGCCAGAAGACATTTGAGCTGTACCTAGAAGCTGAAAGGGTACACCGATATCCACACGGAGAACTGATTCAAGAGGTACCTCCCATGGTCCCTAACATGTCGGTAGAACCGCTGGTAGAACCGCTGGTAGAACCGATGGCATCTATAGTAGAGTCCACCCTTGTGGAACCTAGGGTTGAATCTGCAGAGACTCAACCTGAGATCCAACCTGAGATTCAACCTGAGGAGCTGAGCAAACCTACTGAAATCCTCAGAGAAAAAAAGAAAAAAAGAAAAAGGTAAGAATAATCTAATGGAACATATTACGTTTTTTGAATATGGATACAGAAAAAAATATTCCTACGTAACTAGATATATATTATATATTGACTCATTTGTATTCATTCTTTGTTTTCTCTTTAGATCGGCCAAGTAGATGGAGAAAAAAATGAAGCTCAATGAAAATTTAAAAACTAAAAATTTAATAAACAATCATGGTGATAATCAAACCAAATAAAAATTGATGTATAATGAATAATAAGGATAATAATTAAACCAAATAAAAATTGATAGTAATTATTTTATCTCATTCATCATGATACTTACTATTGTATACTTAATTGATTAGTTTTTAATATCGATTTAATGCATTTGTCTAAATATTAATGTTACTTCGAATAAATATGATATACGATCGATTTAATGCGTTTTTCGAAATATTAATGTTACTTCGAATAAATATGATATACGTTGCTACTTTCTCATTTAATCATTTATTTAATCTATCTCTCCATGTTGAATCGTGGAGGTCTTACATTACGTACAGCTTACCCGAGTCGAAATTAAGCGCCCAGTTTAATACTCCCAGCATCCAACTCAACCTCCTAGACCCCATTTGAACCTCAAACTCCTATTATGAACCTCCAAGTCCTCCACAGTTAAACATTAGCATCCATTTAAAGACTGTTTTCAAGTGTTCGAACTCGAGCTCCCATTCAGGGCTTCCAAGTCCTCTGGTTTCGCGATTTAGTGCCTATTTTGATACTCATAACGTCCGGCCCACCTTCGAGCTCCTATTTTGAACCTCGAAATCCACCGGAATCATAGATCATCACAGGCGGCTGGGTGTGGCGAGGGTTTAGTGAGGTTCTCGTAAGATCCTCATTTCAGCCTAAAAGTCTACATTTTGTCCGGTATCTGCACGTTTTAGGCGTTGTAGAGGCTTTGATTTTCTATACCAAATGAACCTCTCTAGACCCTCCAAAAGCTCCGTCAAAGTTCCAAACGGTAAAAGTTGGAGGTTCTAAGCGGACGTTAAATTTCGACTCGGGTATTAACAGACAGTGCCGCGTTGGCAAGCTCTACTGCAGTTTCGTCATCCTACCATAGGCGATTGTTACAGTTTCACGCTTCAAAAGAGGATTGACGCATGAATCTCTGTAACTCTCTATTCCGAATAGTCTAACTGTGAATTAATGTGGAGCACTGACTGGCTTGGTGATCTCTGCGTACGTTCAATAGTATACCTACTCTACTCATTAGCACTTAATCACAGACCGTGAACAAGGGCGATCAGATCGTCGACAGGATGATATCAGATGGGAGAAAGGGTAGATCATCGATCAGATCGAAGACAGGGTAAATCATAACGAGGATACCCGACGGACGCTCGATGACGCGAGGTCATCGACGGATGTCCCCACTCTCCAGCCGGAGAGTTCCCGTTGTCAACCTACGACGACGTCATCCAGTAAGACACATTTTTGACGCGTGAAAGCTGGGTACTTTTAGGTCACTAGTCTGGAATCCCGTTATTCGTCGATATACCCGACGGACGCTCGATGACGCGAGGTCATCGACGGATGTCCCCACTCTCCAGCCGGAGAGTTCCCGTTGTCAACCTACGACGACGTCATCCAGTAAGACACATTTTTGACGCGTGAAAGCTGGGTACTTTTAGGTCACTAGTCCGGAATCCCGTTATTCGTCGATATGGAAAGCTGGGTACTTTTAGGTCACTAGTTCGGAATCCCGTTATTCGTCGATATGTTCCAGGAAATTATTCATCGTCCTTGCTTTTAAAATCCCCACCCCGACACGCGCGCAGGGAACCGCAATTTCAAATCTCCCACCCTCGCGCATGCGCAGTAGGTCGATTTCGGGACTTAGAAATTTTCGGGTGGCGTAGAAGCCCCCTAGCCTATCTACTTAATTGAAAATATAATTTAGGATATAACAAAGATTGAAAGGTTTTGGAGAATTTTTCCCAATTCAAGGCATTTTTTTTTTTGCTTTTTTTTTTTGTTACAATAATTCCGTCCTGGTATTCGATTATTAATATCATTATTATTATTATTATAAAAATTAAAATTATTCATCGTGCAGTTAGAATAAACTAAACAGATTCTACCCCAAAAATTTTCGATCATCATTTTAACCCCCCATTAAGACCGATTTAATTGCGACCCTCTACAGTCGAAATGATATTTTCAAACTACCTTAACGCAGGGATGGAATTAAAGGGCGGTTAAAACTTTACGAAACCTTCGATAAAATTATTAACACTCAAACGGTCTTAATAGCGAACCCCAATTTTCTTTATAGTAGTGACACCCCTCTCAACCCCCCTCAATAAGTTTTTTTTTTTTTCACAAAAAGATTTTTATGGACACTTTATAGAAAAAAAAAATATTAAAAAATGCATCCAGTTTTTCTAGTTTTTATTGTCTCGACAAGATTTTTGGTCCCCAATTTTTTGTCTTCTTCTCATAATACGCGTAAGACTATAATGAATTGTCGATTACGAAATGATTTGATTTTACCCAAAGCTTGAAAAGTTTCTGCTAGAGAGAAAAAAGACCGAGAATATATTTAATATATAATTTATGAAGCATGAAATTTGATACAATATGTATGCATGTAATTGTAATATCATTTACGCACTTCAAGCAATTTTTAATGGGCTCCTATCCTACTCGGTTTAACATAACGCCGACGTTACAATCCTGAATCACTTCTTCAATAATTACATCCCCCGCAGGCTGTCGTATAATGGAAAAATAAAAAAATAAATTGAGATAATAATTATGCAGTTAAGAAATCTGAGTGTATGAATTTTTTGACAATTTTTCTTTCGGCACAGGCATCAAAAAGTAACTTTTTAGAGACTTTTATCGATTCCTTAAGTGGCACTTTATCGAACTATAACTTTAGAACTGCCTTAAAAAGTCTTTTTAAGGCACTATCTCTGACATTGTTGAAAAGTGGGTTTTTAATGCCTGTGCCAGAAAAAACAAAATTTTCATGGGGGCAAGTCTTGAAGGATAATAAAATTATAGTCCAAAACATATAAGTTTATGAATTTTTGTTTTCGGCACAGGCATCAAAAAGTCACTATTCAACGCTTCTTTCAGATTCGTGAAGCGGCTCACTTCAGGACTGCCTTAAAAATACTTTTTATGGCATTTTACTACTTTCATGTTGATCTCAACTGACGCCAAAGTGACTTAATATTGAGATAACGTGTCAATAGCTCGTGAAATAATTAGAAATGAGGGAAACAATAAAAAATAACTAAGAAAGTAAAGAAAATAATGAGAAATACCCGACAAAATAATAGTATATTATGTGGCATGCCCGTAAAGTAACTGTTTTCTGGCCTTCGGCTCGCCAGGTAAAACCAACGGCTCGTACGAAAAACATAACCTCGCCGAACAGTTACTTTACGGGCGCGCCCCATACGATATTTTTTACGGCACAGGCATTGAAAGTCACTTCGACGCCAGTTGAGATCCGAACTCTGCATCTACTATGACTACGGTTCTGCCGCGTGCCCAGTCGGCTCAAAAGGCAGTTCTGCGCAAGCGCAGTCCGACCTCGACTTGTAAAGTCTTTTCATGTCGAGGTGAACTACGTTATAAAGACTTTCCATGTCGAGGAGGAGACTTTTTGTGTTAGCTCTGAAGTCAGACGTATAAAGCGCCACTTTACGGGTCGAAAACAGGCGTCGAAAAGTGGCTTTTCAATGCCTGTGCCGTAAAAATAAAATAATGAGAATAATTTAATAAGAAATGATGTTGAAATGAGAAAAAAAATTTATAAGTCGGAATGAATTAAATAATGTGAAATGAAAAAAAATTAATCACAATGAACAAAATAATTTGGATTATTTCACTTGAAAAAAAAAAAGAAAAAAAATGAAGTTCCAACCAAATTTTGAGTTATTTCGCCGTCGCCTCTCCAAAAAACAGTTACTTTAGGTACATGCCACATAAATATCTATTTTCAGAGCTACGAGCTACGAAACGTAAAATAAACGAAAAATAATACAGTAGGTTATGTTTTCTACAAAATGAAATATTTGAATTGTAAAAAAAGAAAGAAAACCTTTCAGTAACTTAATTAAAAGAGGAAAGTGTTCTGTTTTTTTTTTTTTTAATAATACGAAGCACAAAAATGATATATATTAGAGTAACGCTTGTATACAGGGTGAGTTTTCTCCGAGTCCAGATGAGGGAGGGGCTTCTCGCTGCTGATGCTCCGCCCTTTGCGTTATTAAGATTAAGATTAAGGATGTATTGGCCGTACAATCTCAACCAAAAATGATTCTCGTTGGCAAATTTAGTACTTAATGTTAAGATAAAAATCGGAAAAAAATTAACCATGATAAAGATGATAAGAGTATTCATTTCGAATAATAATAATGCCCGAAAGTTATCAATAAATTATTTAAACAAAACATTGTTCAACAAATTCTCTGGTAACGTTAGTTTTTTTCATCTCAAATAAATTTCCCAATTTTTCTGAACACAAATGCATTTTTTAAGAATTTTGTCACTATTTTGAGATTTCAGTTTTCGAAAATTTGTAAATGCTGTATTTACGAAACTATTTGTTCCACGCTCCGGAAACTCCGGAATTGTGATCTACATCGTTTTCACAAAAACATATCCAAAATTCATATTTATTCTTCCATTTTTCAAAATTTGGAAATTTTTGAAAACAGAAATTTCAAAATAGTGAAAAAATTCTTAAAAAATTCATGTGTATTCAGAAAAATTAGGGCATTCATTTGAGATGAAAGAAAAATAACGAAACCAGAAAATTTGTTAAACAATGTTTTGTTTAAACAATTTATTGATAACTTTTGGGCATCATTATCATTCAAAGTTGATACTTTGATCGTCTTGATTGTGGTTGATTATTTTCCGACTTTTATCTTATCACGAAGTACCTAATATTGTCGAATCACTTTTGGTTGAGATTGTACGGCCAATACATCCTCAAGTCTCGACGGCTTGTGATGTGCTGCAGTTAGATTTTGATAACAGTGCAATGTGATAAATCGAGGGGCAGAGCATCTGCAGTAATAAGCCCCTCCCTCATCCGGACCCGGAAAAAAGTCACCCTGTATGAGCCCACAGACTGAGTAGTGGAAAAGAATATTTGACGTAACCGGTTCGTATTGTCTGGGCCTACCAGCCCGTGCCTTTGGCAGACATCTTGTTCTTACAGTATCTCAAGCTACAGCTTTACCCTCGCCGAAGTGAAGAGGAAGTCGAAGAGTTCTTGCGTAATTTGTAACTTCCACGCCTCAGCGATTCACATTGTTTTTATACGAGTCTAGCTCCTCTGCTGTACTATAATCTACCCTCTCTTTCTCTCTGAAGCTGAAAACTTACCAACTTACCAGTTTCGAAGCTCTCTAGCTGGCTCTACTATTCGTTTTCTCATTTTCTTTTGCCCCCCTCCGCCCCTTTTTTTGTCACATGAAGAAAAGCTGTCTGGATTCTTTATAGTCGCGAGCTCGATCTTCACCATTTTCTTATATTTTATAAACAGAATTCAGAATTAAGAATTTTTTAATTGTTTGCCAAGTGTGGAAAATGGGATAAAAAATTTTGAAGGAAAATGAAAAAGATAATTTGTTTAAAAAATTGTGCAAAAATTATACGATTCATTGCGTCAAGAAATTTGTATATGACGCTACTTTATTTTTATTTTTATGTATTTTTCGGTCTCCCATTTCGAAGTTTGTATCAAAATCATCCAGAATCGAAAATTGTGGTGAAAAACTGGAAAAATTATTCGATTTGAATGAAAATTCGTATTATGGGTTATTTTGATACAATGAATGGAAAAACAGGAATTGGGCAATTTTTCAGTAGCCGAAACACAGTTTTTATCTATTTTAACAGAGCCATAGATTACATGTGCTACTAGAGGCGGATTTGAGATAATTTTTATATTAATTGTAGGTTGACATTTTTGGAGAAAAAGTAGGTTGAAGACCTTGAAAATAATATAATTTCGTAAAAATTTATATTTCACATTTTTTTTTGTCTCCCATAGCGAATTTCATATCTGAATCGATGAAAACGTGACTTTCTATGGAGGCGGTCCGGAACCAAAAAAACGTAGCCACAACCTTGAAAATCGTACGATCAGGATGAAAATTGTTATTCCAAGGATTATTGATTCTCTGATTTCGAATTTGATATCAGAATCGCGAAAATTCGAAACGGTGGTCAAAAACGGCGCCCAAAAATGGCTAAAAATTATCCGATTTGGATGAAAATTTGTACTTTGGGTTCCTTCAAATCGATAAATGCAGAACCGAAAATAGGCAATTTTGCATTGGTCGGTTGGCTCGGTTGTATCAGACGATGAAAAAACCGCACTTTCGCAATGGATTCAAGGTACCCAACCGTAAAGTATTCATTCCGTACGTAAAGACCACTTTTACAGATCGACAATTAAAAATTGCGGTATGAATCGATGAAAAATCGAAAAAAACCGCGAATATGATCGATTTTCAGCGAAAATCACAAGATAATGCAAAAATCATTTTCACTAATTAATTAGATAGGCTCTGAACTAATTTTCGCGAGTTTACCCAGAGCGGTCAAATGTGGCAATTTTTTCAAGACCTAGTAATTCAACAGTCGCCACGGATCATTCTGCATCTAGGTTTTAGTTCTAAAAAACTCGAGATATGAATTTTTATTTAAATCGGATCGTTTTCAGATATTTTTTGTATTGATCTGTCTGAGCGGCACTAAAAATTCTTCAATTTTAACTTCAAATTTGAATTCAGGGACCCATGAAACCGTGGTATACTAATTTTCATGAAAATCAGACGATATTTAGAACCATGGTGACTTCAGGTTCTCAGTCCCATTGTTCGATGGCGCCACCGAGTCATTCCAAAGCGCGCATGCGCGAAGAAACCCCCGATTTCCAAAAGTATTCATATGTATAAACGCGTCAACTTTTCCTCCTCTCCACCGTTTTTAAATAAAGAAATCAACTTTTCAAGCCACGTATTCGTAAAACAAATTTAATTCCATTTGCTTAATTATCTCCAGCTAGATTTTCATTACTTTTTCATATGCCTCATACACATGAAATTATATTCAAACTCCCCAACGTCCGAGAGGTTCGTTACGGTACAAGTTGAACAAAACAATTTGGAAAAAAATAAATTGTATACTAAACAAAGAAGAATGAGTAAAAAAAAAAAAAAAAATTAACGCAAACAGTGATAATAACGTTGCTTTGTGTCCCTCCGTTTCTACTTTAAATGTCACAAAGAAAAGATCAAAGCGTACTGTGGACGCCACGTTCACGTTATACTCTGTCTATTTTTTGTCGTCGTTTCAAAAAAAAAAAAAACGAGAAAGAGATAGAAAGAAAAATGAAAAAAAAAGTCAACGCAGACGGGGTTAATTAGCAAAGCACGTGGCCACGCCCTCAGTTCTCTTTAACCGGTGTATCAGTCAAGGTATTCAAGGTACATGTGGTGTGAATGGGACTTGATTTTAACGCCTGGGAAGGTAACGTAAGTCTAGCTATAGAGACTTTATACCGGATACGGAAGCTGAATCGAGGCGTCTCGTCGGGTAGCGTCTCGACGAAACGACGACGTCGTGACGTCGGGACGCTCACGTATTCTCCTTGATTAATAACGCCGCCCTCGCCGAACCAGCGTTGGCACCTCTGCGTCATTCATTGGATTCTCCAACGTCTCTGACGAGAGAGACGAGAGACGAGAGACGCTCGGTCATTAACGGGGTACGAAGGCCGTAATTAACGTAAATAAAGAGAAAATTTTCACCTGGATTTTCACCAGGATAGACGCTACATTCACCGTGAAACATTATTTCAATCATTTTACGAAGATGTCGGATTCTTGTACGGGAGTAAAACGTGGATAATTTTCAAACCGGAAGTGGCAATGGATTGAAAATTACACCGTCGCTTCGTGTCAATATGGCCTCTATCCTGTCCAAATTTTAGTCAAATCGGCCAAGGGGTTCGTCTGGAATAAAGGGTTCAACGGATTCAATGGTGCTTCGGACCGACTGATGAGACAATTTGGAAAAAAAAATACTAATTATTTTTCATGATGACTCGAGTAAAAATACAGTTATGAAAAAAGTTCTCTGTTCATATTGAAAAGGGCTTTTCACTGAAGGGTTTGAGACCAGAAAAACTAAAATCGGTCCACCGGTAGATTTTATTTCTTGCGTCATAGGCAAAATAAAAATTCTTTCTAAAATGATGTGAAATCCGTTCAAAGGAGTCTTAAAAATGACTTTCGGCGGTTTTGACATTCTTGAAATTTTAAGGTTTGTATTCCCTTTTTTTTTCTTGACAGGAAAATCAGTAACGGGGCAAAAAAGTCCACGTTCACCAATCTCGTACACAAACAGGTGTTGGAAAATTTAATTCACTCTATTCCCATCCATTGTTCTTCCGCTTAACGAACCCAACGAGTGTACATACATCGTCATTTGAAAAGCATCCCCTGATGGCTTCCAGTGATCAGGAAATGAACACGTCTCGCAAGCTTCTATGCTTCGTACCGCGCGTTGTTATTAACACCGTTTTTCTTTTATCAGTCAAAAGCCTCTCACATTGACTGTGAGCTTTGATAGAAAAAAAAACCTCTCAGCATTTCATCAAATCATCGACTCATGGTTGAATTCGAACTGGTCACAAAGGCTGATGCGATAATAAGGAAATTGTTTTTCTGATGAACCTGAAAAATTTCCCCTTGCCCTTGATTATTTTATCTGACGTAGTGTGTTCACTATTGCGAAGCTGTGAGGAATTTTTTTTTTTTTTTTGAGAGGATATTATCTCGTTGAGAACTGAAAAAAAATTGTTATCTCACGGTTTCGACATTTCAGAATGATTTTTTTCATCAATTTTCCAATTTTCATAATTATTTTCGTCATTAAGGATGTATTGGTCGTACAATCTCAACCAAAAGTGATTCTCGTCGACAATATTAGGTACTTCGGGATAAGATAAAAATCGGAAAAAAATCAACCGCAATCAAGAAGATCAAAGTATTAACCTTGAATAATAATAATACCCAAAAGTCATCAATAAATTGTTTAAACAAAACATTGTTTAACAAATTTTCTGGTATCGTTATTGTTTTTTCATCTCAAATGAATGCCCTAATTTTTCCGAACACACATGAATTTTTTAAGAATTTTTTCACTATTTTGAAATTTCCGTTTTCAAAAATTTCAAAATTTTGAAAAATCGAAAAAAAATCTGAATTTTGGATATTTTTTTGTGAAAACTATGTAGATTACAATTCCGAAGTTTCCGGAGCGTGGAACAAATAGTTTCGTAAATACAGCATTTACAAATTTTCGAAAACGGAAATTTCAAAATAGTGACAAAATTCTTAAAAAATGTATGTGTGTTCAGAAAAATTAGGGCACTTATTTGAGATGAAAAAAATAATGTTACCAGAGAATTTGTTAAACAATGCTTTGTTTAAACAATTTATTGATAATTTTCGGGCCTTATTATTATTCGAAATGAATACTCTTACCATCTTTATCATGGTTGATTTTTTTCCTATTTTTATCTCATCATGAAGCACTCAATTTGCCGGCGAGAATCACTTTTGGTACCTACAGCTCAGGTGGTAGCGTCAAATAGTTATTTCCTATCTCAGAGATACTCTTCCACACATCGATGTCCGGTTCTCTGCACTCGGTACATTAGAGACATTGTGTGAAATGTGACTGTGTCACCTGGAGTTTTATACTCGGTTTGCAGAGATCAAAGAGACCAGACACCAGACATCGGTTTTACCTGGGGGTAGGGTGTCCCGTATCCGATGTGAAACCTCACGTCGAATGATATCAACGTTGTGTGCGGTGTGTTGCAGTATAGTAAAAACTCTAAAAAGAGAGGATGAACTCTGGACCCAATAACGTATCCCTCAGGGATTGGAGAATTTTTTGTTTTAATCGTTTTTCTACCCCCTCCAATCACCACGGGGTCTTTGGTTTCCTGCAGTCGGACTGCAGGAGCTCACTCAGTAACTCTGGCTTCTGCTCTATCAAATAAACGATCGGTAAACACGCCATTTCGTATCGGTAGTTCAGTCGAATGAGGGAAAATAGATGCAACTGTGTAAATATGAACGTATTAGAGGTCTGGGGACTCGAGTCTTTGACGCAAGAACCGCCATCTTGGAAAAAGGATGCTCAGAATCAGTTTTTTGCTCATATCTCGATAACCGGCGCCGATATCGACACACTGCTAAGAACAAAAAATAATGTGTGTCCAATTCTCTATCAAAAAGGTCTCATACACTTTTCGTCTATTTTCATTGGTTTAGGAGTATTTCACTGCTGAATATTTGAAAAACTGTTTTTCCTCGATCCAGTCTCTGTTTCTCGAGTTTTCTCAAATATTCAACGGTGTAATACTCCGCAACCGATGAACGCATACGAAAAGTGTACGGGACCTTTTTCATAGGGAATTCAACGGTCGTCATTTTTTGTTCCGACCGTCGTATCGATCTAACGCTTGGTTACTGAGATATGAGCGGAAAACTGATTCGGAGCATTCTGCTATCAAGATTGTGGCTCTTACGTCACAGATTCGGTTCTGGAGTTTTAGTATGTTCATCAGTAGTAAATATTGAACATCCTTGAAACTGTCCAACTAAATTTAATCCTTTACATACATACTATAAAAATCTGGAATACCCTCTGAGAAATCTGTGTTTATTACACTTGGTGTGTATCCAAGCTACTACAATTTGTGCCTTTGCGTTAGTCGCAATTATGCTTCCATGTGAACGTAAACAGGTTCTGAACACCGTAGTGTGTTTTGCCGTGATATGTTAGCCCTGGGTAACCGTATGTTTGCACAACAACGTTTCCTTGTTTCTAGAATCGAGTGCTACTATTGTTACCGTGTTCAGTACAAACTGGGCGCATACCGGAAATTCACGAACAATCGGGTTCTCCCTGATTTTTAATATCCGGTTTCCTCACTGTTCAGAGGAGAAAAGAACTTTTCATGATCGTTACACTGAAATCGCATGAAATCGATTTTTTCATCGATGATATCTCGAGATCCAATCAGCAGATTTTCACGATTTTGGTCTCAACCGACGCAGTTTCTCAAAATCCAAGACTGGTTCAAATTTGGAGCTTTTCGATTTAGTAGTTTTTTTGTAAGTTGAGATGGGAAATTTTCAACAACAAAAAATATCAGTTGCGATATTCTGATAACAGATCGACGGATTCTTACCAATTCCGTCTCGATTGACGTGACCTTATCAAACCCAGAACTAGCAGAACAGATTTTGGATTCAATCAGTTCGACGGTTTTCAATTTATTTAGAAAATGATATTTTGAAAACGGATCAATTGAGTCAGATTAAATTGCTATCACAACGTTTTTGGGGTCGCTGATCACGAATCTGAGGTCAGATTAACAAAATTCGGGAAATCAGATCCAATATTCTGTAAAAAAAAAAGAAACAATTTCAAAATCCAAAAAAATTGCACTTTCAGATAATTTTTTTTTCTTTTTTTCAAGTCTACTCGCCGAAATACACCTGAATCTGTACAAGTCAAACTATTCTCAGCCAATGGCTCAATTAATAAATCATGCTAGTGACTCCATTCCCAAAAAAATGCTTGTCGTTGTACCTACAGTAAAGTGATCGATAAACCGCAAATGTCACGTCATGGAAGTCGTTAAAATTTTTCCGGTCGTGCTGGCCATATAGGGACGCGATTCTGAGATTTTAAAAATGCAATTTCATCGACAATGGGATTCGATGTCATGTATAATTCATGAAATTCACTTTAACTTTATCAATAACGTCAAGAAAAAAAAATAAAATTGGCCAAAAATGTTGAAGAAAATTTATTTTCAGTTCAACGAAAATTGGGTGAAAATCGTTAATATCTCATCCAAAGTTAATTAAAGATCGAAAAATAGACTTTTTTTTTAAATCACTTGTCGTAGGGTCTTCAGACACACCGTTGATTCGATTACGTCTCTCGACGTCTCATTTTCTTCGGAGAGCAATTCTTCATCGCATGAACGAGGGAAACTGAGAAAAAAAAATCCTGTGATAAGTTATGGTCAGTTATCGACAATTCAGCGACAATCTAGTCACTCTTTTGCTGATAACTTGGTCCAAAAATTTTCTTCTTCAATTTCCCTCGTTCACACGATGAAGGATTGCTTTCCGAAGAAAATGAGACGTCGAGAGACGTAATCGAATCAACGGTGTGTTTGAAACCTTACGACAACTGATTTTTGAAATAGTTATTTGTGTATCAAGGGCGGAAAGTACTATTTTTAACTTCCCGTTTCTCTGTTTTCAGAGAAAAAAGGAAGTCATTGTGATCACCCCGAAAATGAAAAGTTGAGTTTTCACTAAATCTTCACGTTTCGAGGTCCAAAGAATCACCTCCGACTATTTTCAGTTTTACGTCTGGCTGTGTGTATGTGTGTGTGTGTGTGTTCGCGTGGTCGGATTTCGATCAACTTGGGCTCAATCGACGGGGTTTGTCTTAACTTAGAACTAATCAGATTTTGGCTTCGATCGGATTAGTACTTTTTGAACTATTGAAAAAACAAAATTCTAAAAAAACACAACAAAAATGACGATATCTTGAGAACGAATCAACGGATTTCAATGAAATTTGGTACCATATGGTTTTTTTGATCGCTGATCACGAATCTGAAGTCAGTTTTGCAAAATTTTCATTTGGCGTATTCGATATGCTGCAAAAAAACTAAAAACATTTGGATTTGGATGAAACTTGGTACTCGTAGGTTTTTTGGGTCACTGATCACGAATCTGAAGTCAGATTAGCGAAATTCAAAATGGCGAGTCCGATTTGCTGGGAAAAATACTAAAAACCTTCAAAATCTTACGGAAATTTGTACTCGAAGGTTTTTTGAACCGCTGATCAAGAATCTGAGGTCAGATTTACAAATTTCAAAATAGCTGAGAACAAAATAAATAACGAGAAATTCGAAGGCTTGCTCATAGTCAGCCCAAACCCGCTTGTTCCGAGTGTGCCTTTGGCGGCCCGAGCCGAAGGCGAGTTGCTGCGAGCACACTCGCCAAAATAGCCTTGCGCCCGTGATGCACACGATGCTTCACTCTTTCGCCCGAGGGCGAAAAGATCTGTTTTCCGCCCGCTCAAGAGGTATGAAAAGTGTCATTTTGTGACCGGGTGTGAGAAAAAGTCATTTCTTCGATGTGATAAGATATCAATGATTTTTCGAGTATGGAGAATTTGTTCCATCACGCTTCCCCGGTCCCCCCAATTTGAAGCGGACGAGGGCCTCGGGGAATTTTATTCCCGGCATTACCGCACCGTGCGAGGTGTAATTATACCGTGCAAGGTACGTTCGGGGGGTGTGACAAGTGCCCGGGGTAAAGTCTCCGACTCGTAATACCTCGTATCGCCCACTCCAACTGGTTACTGAATTATTTATACTTTTAATCTTCTCCACTTAAAACGTTGGCCGACACGTGCGCGCCGGTACCGCCTTCGACGATATGTATAACACGGGGCTCAGCCACCTACCACCCCACAACACGGGGTTACAGGGGTTACAGGGGTTACAGGGGGGCCGACGGAGTATCGCATGACCATAAATGCTGAAATATCGACCAATTTTTTTTTACGTTATCACGATAAGCTTGCGAGACGTAACGATTTTTTACGAAATTAAATTAAAGAGAGACGATTGAGGGGCGGGGGGGGGGGAATAATATACATTTTTTACAAAAAAAAATCAGCTCAAATCGTTTTCTCAATTTGGGAAAAAAAAATGATAACTTTACTTTAACTATAATCAATAAAAATCTACAAATCGAGAAACTGAATTCAAAAGCACGCAATTCGAGCTTAATTTTTTTTTTTTTTGGTTTTAAATTAGAGCTTGCGAAAAGCGTTGATATAAACTGATTTTTCGATAAAACCAAAACGCGAGATATTATTATTTCATTAATTGTGAAGAGAAAATCCTCATAAAGCGATTTTTTATGGATCAGCTAGTTTTCATTTTTACACTTCTTTACCTTTTTTTTTTTTTTTTTTTTTGAAACCAAAATTCGAAAATAAACAATCGTTTTCTGAAAGCTTGAATAATGATGATGAAAATCCTCATGAAGCGATTTTTTATGGATCAAAATTGTAAAAATATCAAACTTCATACCGAATATAAAATTTTCAGCTACTTTTCATTTTCAGACTTTTTTTTTTTTTTTTTTTTGAAACCAAAATTCGAACTTCGATAATGATGACGATATTAAAATAGTGTATAACGTTTGAATCAACAGTTAAAATGTCACCGTTTTTCATTTTGAGCTTTTATTTCGTCGTATCTGGTGATGAGAACGTTCATAAGAACTTGAAAGCTGTCTTTGCTTCAATATAATGCTCGATTTGAAAAAAAAAGGTGATTTTTTTTTCCTCCATGAGTATAAAACTAGATATAATGTAGCGAAAGGGTTTTTATGGTTTTTGTTTTACTCTACTATTTTCAAATTTATAAATAATAGGGGGGTGAAAAAAAACGCGAAAAACGTCCCTCTTGGATGATATAATTTCGCACGCTAAACACTCGATCATGAAAAAAAAAAAAACTAATGTCGAACCCATCTGAAGATAAAAAATCAAATTTCGAGTCAATTGGTCGATTTCTTTTACACATTCACCGAGAGCTTCGAAAAATATTCCGAAAAGCTCGTAAGTGGTTCTATAATTGGCCCAAAATAAAGCCAAATGGTCCAATAAACCTCTAAAATTGTTCAAAATGTACCAAAAATCTCCAGAAGATTATATAAATTGCTTCAGAAGAATGTGAATGGTCCAAATCAGTAGAAAAACTTCTACGAAACCTGCAGCTTCAGTGGCGCCATTTTCGAAATACATTTGTTTTTCAACATTTTTTTGTACCTATCGTGTAGAATTTAGAATATGTATAAACGTTGACTGGCGGGAGATGAAAGAAATTTAACTCGAAACTACTAAAACTTTATGATTAGGTACGTGAAAAAGTAATGAGAGGGGATTTTTCTTAAGGATGTATTGGCCGTACAATCTCAACCAAAAGTGATTCTCGTCGACGATATTAGGTACTTCGGGATAAGATAAAAATCGGAAAAAAATCAACCCCAATCAAGACGATCAAAGTATCAACTTTGAATAATAATAATGCCCAAAAGTTATCAATGAATTGTTTAAACAAAACATTGTTTAACCAATTTTCTGGTAACGTTATTTTTTTTTCATCTCAAATGAAGGCCCTAATTTTTCCGAATACACATGAATTTTTTACGAATTTTGTCACTATTTTGAAATTTTCGTTTTCGAACATTTCCAAAATTTTGAAAAATGGAAAAGAAAATCTGAATTTTTGATATGTTTATGTGAAGACGACGTAGATTACAATTCCGAAGTTTCCGGAGCGTGGAACAAATAGTTTGGTAAATACAGCCTTTACAAATTTTCGAAAACGGAAATTTCAAAATAGTGACAAAATTCTTGAAAAATGCATTTGTGTTCGGAAAAATTAGGGCATTTATTTGAGATGAAAAAAAAAATAACGTTCCAGAGAATTTGTTGAACAATGTTTTGTTTAAACAATTTATTGACAACTTTCGGGCGTCATTATTATTCAAAATGAATACTCTTATCATCTTTATCATGGTTGATTTTTTTCCGATTTTTATCTTATCATAAAGTACTCAGTTTGCCGACGAGAATCATTTTTGGTTGAGATACTGCCAATACACCCTTAAAAATGTTTTGAATTTTTTTTGCGATGTTCCGCTGCATTGCACCGAGGAAGAAGAATGATCATACGGTGTTCGGTTATTCATGGGATTTGCAAACGCCATAAATAATGCAATCTCAATTAATATTACCCCCCTCAGTTGTTAGACTGGCTTAATAATTCCAGGTGGAAGTGATAATAGCGTCTTACTGCCATCCCGGAGGCTTCATTATTCATGCTTGACTCCCAGACTTTGCTTGCCTCGCTGGGTTTGGCTCCTTGTGCTGTATAAACTACCATGGGGAATTTTGCACTGCCTAATTATCCATAAAAAGTCATTCATTTCATCTTTACTCCTTTATTCGATTTTTTTTTCTTTTTTCTTCAGACTCTCGTCTCAGAAATCGTTGAAATCATGATCTCATTAAATCGATAGAATAAAGAATGAAAAATCAATCTTTATAATCGAAGCAAATCATAAGTTTGAATAGATTGAAAGAAAAAAACTGTGATTTTGTAAATTAATATCAATGAAAAAAAAATTCTCTTCTAGCTTTTGAGATCGTTTTTAGCTTGAAAAAAAAAAGAAATTAATCGAAATCGAACCCCATAAACTAGTTAAAAGAGTTTTCCTGATGATTGAATCTTTGAATCGATGATCAAAGACCCAAAAAAAAAAAAGAAAGAAACTTTTGGGTGATGATTTTGTGTCGAAATATGAAAAATTTTTATTTTTTTTGTGAATTTTGTTTCTCGAATAACTGAAAAACTATGAGACCGATTGGAGCCAGATTCAAGAAGGTTTTTTGAATAACTAAAAAACTACTTTTCCAATCAAGTAGAAAATTTATTTGGTTTTATGATTCAAAAAATCACGTCAATTGAGACAAATTTATTCAAATCCGTTGACCTATTCGTGCGATACGGAACAAAAATTAGTTGTTTTTTTTCAGTAACTAAAAAACGACTATATTCAAATCTATTAAGTTTCGTGTTCCAAAAAATCACCTCAATCGAGATGAAATTCGTCAAAATCGGTTGATCTATTCTCGCAGTACCATAGATTAAGTATTTTATAGTGAATTAGTAGTTTTTAATTATTCCAAAACTACTATATCCATAATATCTGAAATCCAACTAGTTTTATGTTCGAAAATCATAAAAATCCGTTAATTTATTCTTGCAAAAGCATGAATTGAGTATTTTACCAAAATGTAGTTCGTCGAATGTAACAGAAAAAATAACTTCTTCAATAGAATCCGAAATCCAACTAGTTCTTTACTTCTGACGAAAAATTTTCCAACCTCGCATAAGAACAAAAAAAAAAAACCGGATTTTTATCAGAGTAATTAAAAGATTGTCAGACTTAATTCGACCGAGTTTTTCCAAAATTATTCATCCTCCTCACGAAATTCTTATCTGAATAACTATGAAAAACTTTCACGAACCGTCTGATAATTTCTTCGACTGAATCTAGCCGAGTAAAAAAAATACTTTTTTTGTTTGTTTTCTTAAAAAATCGAATTCAAATCTCCAGCCCCGCGAGATTCAAAATCAAGGTTTGATCGAAATCCACATAAATCACAAAATTCTTATCAACAACTATGAAAAACTTTCACGAAACGACTGATAATTTTTTTTATTGAATCAAGCCGAGTAAAAAAAATACTTTTTTTGTTTGTTTTCTGAAAAAATCGAATTCAAATCTCCAGCCCCGCGAGATTCAAAATCAAGGTTTGATGGAAATCCAAATAAATCACAAAATTCTTATCAATAACTATGAAAAACTTTCACGAACGGTCTGATAATTTCTTCGACTGAATCTAGCCGAGTAAAAAAATACTTTTTTTGTTTCTTTTCTGAAAAAATCGAATTCAAATCTCCAGTCCCGCGAGATTCAAAATCAAGGTTTGATGGAAATCCAAATAAATCACAAAATTCTTATCAATAACTATGAAAAACTTTCACGAACGGTCTGATAATTTCTTCGACTGAATCTAGCCGAGTAAAAAAATACTTTTTTTGTTTCTTTTCTGAAAAAATCGAATTCAAATCTCCAGTCCCGCGAGATTCAAAATCAAGGTTTGATCGAAATCCAAATAAATCACAAAATTCTTATCAATAACTATGAAAAACTTTCACGAACGGTCTGATAATTTCTTCGACTGAATCTAGCCGAGTAAAAAAATACTTTTTTTGTTTCTTTTCTGAAAAAATCGAATTCAAATCTCCAGTCCCGCGAGATTCAAAATCAAGGTTTGATGGAAATCCAAATAAATCACAAAATTCTTATCAATAACTATGAAAAACTTTCACGAACCGTCTGATAATTTCTTCGACTGAATCTAGCCGAGTAAAAAAAATACTTTTTTTGTTTCTTTTCTGGAAAAATCGAAATCAAATCTCCAGTCCCGCGAGATTCAAAATCAAGATTTGATGGAAATCCAAATAAATCACAAAATTCTTATCAATAACTATGAAAAACTTTCACAAATCGTCTGATAATTTCTCGATTGAATCTGAAAAGTTTGTTTTCTGAAAAATTCTCGGTCAAATCTCTCACCCCGCGAGATTCAAAAATCAGGATTTGATCGACTCAATTATAAGAAACGTCGTGAGAAGATAGGCGTCGGTTCTCAGATTCGTGAATACTCGATCTCGTGCTCTCGTGCAGATTGGAGGATTGTAGTGGCTCGTGAGGGGCTTTTATGGGCCTCCGAAAAATCATCCCCGAGACCCCCGGCTATATCTCAATCCAATAAATATGGTAAGCGAAAGGCTTCTCTTCTCTTCTCTTCTCTTCTCTTCTCTTCTTTTCCCTCCTCGAGGAGAGCAGCTAGCTTTTCCAAGACGTGGCTCCCGGTGCAGGCGAGATATCGCCTCGTGTATTTGAATACGTCAGTCAGGGCGCGAACACCTACCTCGGAAAATAACGCCCAACGAGGGTTGAAGGGGCGACAGTCGTCGTTGGCAGACGACAGACGTTTAATATAACAGTTTCGACCTACATACTTTTTTATTCGGATCTGGACTGGATCATAGACGACGTTTACTGATCGAGTTGATGAAAAATTGAAAAAAAATCAGAAATAATTGAAAATATAATCGATTGAGAGATAACGCCAAAAGTTATTTCCAATAATAAATTAGAAACCATTTGCAATAATTATGAACGAAATTATCATGTCATTCATCGTTGCGTTCATTTAACTCGTGATTTTGAACAAATATATAAAAAATCACATGATTAATCATATAGGATCCCATCAGCAGATAATAATGTATCAAAGATCATGTGGTGAATCATATAGTTTATCATGTAATTAGTTTTATGTTATATACGATGAGTCATGCCTGTGTGAATTATTATGTGATTTTTTACATGTTTGTTCAAATTCACAAGATGAATCATATGACGAATGACGAGACGAGATTCTGTTCATAAGATTATATGATTTATCACATCAACATTTTCAGTAAGGTTATTATGAATTCCTGGTATTTAACTTCTGTATTGCAATCATTTCGGAAAAAAACAACAAACGTATCAAAAAATTCTAAGTACTCTCAAACACATGAGAATAAGTTACAAAGAATTGCAAACATGTTCTAAAAAGATTAAAGATAATTCTAAACGCATTAGAAAAATTCCGAATAACTTGAAACATGGGTGAAAAAATTCTATAAAATTGAAATAACTTTCGAAAAAATAACAAACGTATCCAAGGAATTACTAACATGTTTCGAAAATTTTGAAGAATTATGATCATCGCCTCACAAACCCCATCAAATCCTAATCATGCTTAGGATGGAGAAAAAAATATTCTGAACGTGTTTCCAAAAGATTTCTAAATAACTTTGAACATGTCCTAAAAAATCTGAAGAATTCTAAACATGTCCTTAAGCAACGGCTGATGATTTCTAGAATTATCTTGAACCTGATTCGACACGTGGGACTCAGCGGGATTCTTGGAATCATTAGTTTATTCATCGGCAGTTGACTAATTAATGACAAGCCACACGACTTTATTGTTTGGAATTGTGTTACATGGAATGTAATTTGACATTTGAATCATTTTAAGAAAAGTTAAGTTTTTACTGGATCTCCACATTTTGAGGTTATGTGGGTATCACCTCAAATTTTTGTCGGCCGATATCTCGAGAACGAGGGCGCGGATTTTGGCCAAATTGGTCGCAATCGACGCGGTTTTCCGGAACCTAGGAAGGATTGGATTTTCGCTTCGATCGGTTCAGAACTTTTCGAACTATTTGAGTAACAAAATCCTCAAAAAAGGAATAAAAATGACGATATCTTGAGAACGGATCAACGGATTCGAATGAAATTTGGTACCACATGGTTTTTTGGATCGCTGATCACGAATCTAAGGTCAGATTCGCAAAATTCAAACTAGCTGGCTCATACTCAGACAAAACCTACGATGGGAGCACCCCCAACACGCGGTGTCAAATCCCCTCAGATCTGATCCAAGGGCTCACGAGAAAAGACCCCGAGCTCTATCTGGTCGGATTAATCCGTCGCGGTGCATGTGTATGCTAAAATTCATCTCTGACGAGGGTATCGGGGTTTCGGTTCCCCGTTTAAATCTATATAATTCGGGTCCAGCGCGGGGGGAAACCCGGAAGAGGGAGGCCACTGTTTCGCGTTTAATCTCGTTAATTGGAACAATGGGTGTACACCGCTAATCTCTGGATCCACATTCCGTATCGTCTAACCGGATCCGTGCTTCGGCGTCCCGAAAACGGTCGTCTCCGTGATCCGGAAACAATTCAAGGGAAACAGTACAGCGCGATTCGACAAATTCTGCATAAAGAATCATTAATATCTCATCCAAAGTTCATTAGACATCGAAAAATTGACTTTTTCAAAAATCACTTGTCGTAAGGTCTTCAGGCACACCGTTGATTCGATTACGTCTCTCGAGGTCTCATTTTCTTCGGAGAGCAATTCTTCATCGCGTGAACGAGGGAAACTGAGAAAAAAAAATCCTGCGATAAGTTATGGTCAGTTATCGACAATTTAGCGACGATCTAGTCACTCTTTTGCTGATAACTTGGTCCAAAAATTTTTTTGTCCAATTTCCCTCGTTCACACGATGAAGGATTGCTCTCCGAAGAAAATGAGATGTCGAGGGACGTAATCGGATCAACCGTGTGCCTGAAACCTTGCGACAAGTGGTTTTTAAAAAAGTCATTTTTTCGATGTGATAAGATATCAACGATTTTTGGAGAATGGAGAATTTGTTGAATCACGCTACTCCACGAGTTAGGAACCCGGATGGAGAGTAGTTCGTACCGCAAATTCCCCCGCGTTACGTAATTGCAGTTACAATGGATTCAGACAACGGGAGACCGTCGAGCGTCGCGCGGTGTTCAGCTGACCGTAATGCATTACCTCATTACCTCGAGGAGTTAAATCGGCCATTTTGTTTCGTTACCGTCGTCAATAACGTTGAAAGAATTATTTATATGAAAAACTACAAATTTTAGTTGTTTTTTTTTCAATAATTTTTCTGGGCAGAGTTTTTTTTTTTTGGTTTTGTTTCAACGTAGAAAATCATGACCAAAGAAAATTGTCATCCATTTTGGAAATCCTAACTTTCATTTTTCGACGAAATTTGATTTTAATTTTTGCAGGAATTCTAAATATTCTCATCTCTCCGTGGAAAATCATTAACAATCGTGAAGAATCATAATTCAAAACGTGTAGCGAATCTCTTATTATTTTCACAAAAATTGACGAAATTCAATTTCGATATTTTAGAAAATCGTAGTTTTTTTTTGTGTTTGTCATTTCTTTGTGAAAAATCGTAGAAACTCATAGAAAATCCATCAAAATTCGTAATTATTCGTATTGTTAAAAAAATCTTTGAATATCTGCAATTTCTTAGATCCAATTTTTTAGCAAAAAAATTACTACCCATCTTCCCTAAAAAAAAAAAAAAATTACAAATTTCTCCGAAACTACGAAAACTTCAAATTCGTAGTTTCTCATAAAAAAAAAAAAAAACGAAAAATT
>JAEUYN010002313.1:0-104845 GCA_018257835.1 Euura lappo
CCCTCACGGAAAAAAACACCCATTTTACACCCAAATTTACACCCAAATATACCCTTAACTCTAAGGGGTAAATTCGTACCCCCAACTTGAAGGTTTACCCCCAACTTGAGGGTTAACCCTGAAGTTGAGGTTTTGAGCTAAAATAATTTCCGAGCGGTCACCCATCCAAGTACTGACTGCGCGGAATGTTGCTTAACTTCGTTGATCGTCAGATGTCTGGTAACCTCCTGGCTCCAATCTAGCAATCTTACAGTATAGGGAAATTTCTTGAGTCATATAGTTTAACCATGTGGTTTGGAGATTGTTCTTTACGTTTAGAGTATACCGTCAATTCTAGATCGGTGAAACCATCAAACTCGGAGATACCCTCAAAGTTGAGGCTGAACCCTCAAATCCCGTTGGGCGTAACCGTCAACTCACAGGGTTAACCTCAACGTTGAGGGTAAACACTCAAAGTTGAGGCTAAACCCTCAAATCCCGTTGGGCGTAACCATCAACTCACAGGGTTACCCTCAAAGTTGAAGATTAACCCCGAAATTTTGAAGGTATACCCTGAATATCGAAGGTTTACCCTCAAATTTGGGCGTTTACTCTCAAACTTGAGAGTTAACTCTCAAAATTGGGTGTTTTTTTCCGTAAGGGACTCTCCGATTTCTTCGAATGAAAATTATTCTATACATCCAGTGAATCAATTTTGACTTCATCTGCACTTGAAATAAAAATCGTTATCGATCGAGTTCAAATATGGCTTGAATAGTGACCTGTGTCTGTTTCTAATCATAATGCATGCAGGTGTAATGAAAATTTGCAAAAAAATGTATGAATTCAGAAGCCATTAGACTATAGTATCACATACGTAAAAATCCGTTGAATTTCATATTGACCTATGTTTATTCCTCACCTGTGGAATCCCATGGCGTTGAAGGCCTCATCGATGGTACCATTATTCGAAATCCTCGGGGATCTTGCCTCCTCGATATCCGGTCTCTGATCAAGAAGAATGAATGAATCCGGTAGCAAATCGGCGGACAAAATGTCTTCTTGATATATGCAAAACTCTGCCCCGTCGTCGTAGCATTCTTTAGAATTTTGGGCCGAGAATTCGACCAGAAAAATTAACAGAAATAAGACACTTTTCAGAAACGAAAATGATATCCGGATTCGAGTCATCGATGGACGGATAAAAAATCGTTCCTTCCTCAAAAAGAACCGGGATTCGACTGAGGCTTTGAATTAGAATCTTCGTCAACTGTTCTGGACGCGGATTCTGAAACAATGCGCTTCAGGGCTTCGGATAATTTGTGCAGCCAGCGGAGATAATCGCTGCAATTTCCTCAGCACTGTCACCTGGAAACTGTAGAGGAACGAGAATCAGGAAATAAACGTGCTACGTTTGGAGTTTGAAATTTTTTTCAAATTACTTCCATGTGGTACGTCCAAAAATGACGGTGGTTAAAAATATCTATGTGACATTTATCCGACTAAAGGAAATCGTTCCATTTTCTGAGGGATTGGAAAAATATATATACATCATAGCCTGTAATTTGACATACATAGTTTCATCGAATTTTATCCGATCATACAGACACAGACACGACGTCATATTGTAGCTGTAATAATTTGGATCTTTTGTATCAATTCCCTGAGAAAATTAGTCCACTTTATTTTGACGTCGTTACATTTTTGATGAACTGTATTCAGTGAATATATTGAATTTGAAGAAAAAATAATCCAAATATTGATTCCCGCGACTAGACAAAATTGAAAAATTCACGTGATTGACACGTTATTACAATTCTAATCACGTAGCTGAATGTGTTACTGGTTTTAATCACCTGCTTAAATTTCGGAATGAGTGAAATTATATTCGCGAGGTTCACGAACGCAAATATTTTTGCAGACTGGTGACCTTGGAGTCCTTGGAGGTCGTCGCTTTGAATCGTATATTAAATTTCACGAATTTATCTCTGTTCGATTAACGTTAATAAAGACACAAAATTTCAGTCTCTAAGAGCCCGAATTAATTCTGAAATCAGAGAATCAATCGATTCCAAAGCAATTGCTATCAAATTTATTCACAATGATGAATATTTTTGTTTCGTGCATTTTGGTCACGGTTCAAAATTTTTTGAATAAAAAAAAAGAACACAAACGTCACGAGTGACAAAAAAACCGACTTCGAAAACAAACTACTTAACCGATTTTGATGAAATTTATATGGGACCAATCTGAAAGTATACCCTTTCGAATAAAAACAGAATTTTCCAAATCGGTTGATAAATGAAGGAGTTATGAGGTAACAAACATTAAAAAAAAAATAAAAATACATCCGAATTGAGAACCTCCTCCTTTTTTGAAGTCGGTTAAAAATTAATAACAAGTTGACCAGAATTATAATAATGGATAATGAAAGAACGATATTTTTATAATTTGACGTGATTTTCGATAAAAATTTGAAATTACAAAAACTTTATAATTAATTATCTTCAGAAATATTGATGTTAGCGACTCAGTACTAAGGACCTTTTTTGTAGGAAATTGAATTTCCTACAAGTTTGTTCTCCGCATTTTTTTCTGTATCTCTTATCGTTTACGAGATAAATGCGAAAAACGCGAATTTCATGGAAAAATCAGGTTTAGTGGCCCGTACTACCTCGCCGGTGTGAGTTACGACTTTGCCGCAATGAGCACTTTCGTAGAGCGTTTAATTCCGAGAAATACTTGTCTATGGTCAAAGCGATGCCATGAAATGCCGCTGAGCTCGTGAATTTTTTCTATTTTTTTTTCAACACAAAAATTTAGGCAAACATTTATTGTCGTGAAAACAAAATTTCGCCAAAGTTTAAATCTCCTAGCCCCATTATTCGACCTTTTTTTGTAAATTATGGCGTTTTCGCGTTTTTAATTTTTTTCTTGGTATTTATAAAAAGATATCGGACCGACAAAAATCACAGCTAAAGAAGACATCGAAACATATACAAACATATTTTATTTCATGCTTTTTGCAAAAAATTGAGCTGGTTGAAAAAGCAAGACATTCTATCTTTCTTGTAACTCTGATTTAATAGAGTCGTACCTACTTGTGTTTAATGTTGTTCTGACACTTCGAAAATACTCCAACCTGTGCCCAATCGCAAGAAATCGTCGCAAATAATTTCCAAAAAGTGCCACAAATTATTTTCCTAGACGGCTTCATTAGCGATTCCATAATAAATTGTATTTAAAAGGCACTTATCTTTTTATTCGTGGCTAACACACAAAAATTCATCAAATTTAATGTTTATCCATTCCCTCAGATCATGATATATATATATTTTTAAGTTTATTAAAATAAAAAATGAAAATGTTGATTGAGGCACCTCTTAGACTTGGGCTACGAAGCTCATCTTTGATGTGGGTTGGTTTCAGACCAACTACTAAAGTTATGACTGGTGGCCGATGGAATAAAAAAATAAAAATAAAAAACAGGACACCCTAATACATATATGTATAGTTGAGAAAATTAAACGCCTTCAGCCACCCGGTACGAAACATATTATTCTCACGCAGCATTTGCACCTTCGAAAACGTGCTGCGAGATGTAATTGGCACGATCAATCACACGCGGGGTACCTTCAACCAGGCCACGATTAGGGGGCCCGGCTAACACGCACCCTCACACCATCAAATAGGCCAAACTACCCTGGGAAAGGTACGCGAAGCGTGGAGGAACCCGAACTCAGCTAACAGAAAAAAGGAAAAAAGCGAAGCCCGCTAAACCGCAGCTCTTTCCTCTTCCTCTTCCTCAATCTCCATTATTCATCGAATCATCCCCAAAAAACACTCGATTTTTTTTCAGACGAACGGAAACAAACGTCCCAAAATGGTTGTTGATTTTTCCTGAACGAGTTCCAGCTGAAAATATGGAAAATTGTAGGAGTTGTTGATTTTCACAGTTTTCACTATCAACTCGTGAATAACTTCTACTATTTTCAACATTTTTGGATGAAATTTTGTGCAAGCCCTCAGTTTACCATCCCAAGCAATCGATGCCATCAGATTTCTGATATCGTGCCGTTTTGCTGAATTTGGATAATCGACTTTGACAGGCTTAACCTCGAAATCAAAATTTAGAAATTGCATAATTCCTTATACGGTTTTCAATATTTCTCAACCAAATTTGGCAAGCATGCTCAGATCACAGTTCCGCAAAAGCTATTTTCTCAGTTTTTTTGTATCAAGCTTTTTGTCAAATCTAAACTAACGGTTTCCGCCTCCAGCTTCACGGTATTTTTTTTTTTATTGGGACTAAAAACAGCGTTCTCAAAAAAAATTGTCAGTTATAATAAGAGTTTCACCAACGTCGAGCTTAACGAGCACCTGATGATCCTGAGATAGTCTTTGTTGCAAGCTTTCAAACAGGGTGATGAGGTGCCATATTGCAATAGCTCGAAGCATTTGGTTCCCCCGTGCGTTTTCGTCCAGGGCTATTAATTTTCATCTCTTGCTGGTTTGTAACCGTTAGGTACAAGCATATATATATATATATCTATATCTATATATGTGTATATAAAAGGTATACTCACATAAATATAGCCACTCTGGCGAGATATTAGACAGGTGAGATTCTTCCCAGGGGAACAAAGCTCCCATTACCCCCACTTGCCAGAAACACCCTTACCTCGATCCCCATTACCGCCAGCACCTACTTCATCCGGGAATATATCCTACCGCGTCCATTCTATCCTTATGCTCTGTGTGTAACCCCCCTAAAACATTCATAAGAGCCTTTTTCAAGTGGTTTTTAATAAACGTGTTTAATCATCGGTGTCACGTTACCTGTCCCCCTCCCCTTACCGACCGCCACATTTAAATCTGTTGCCTGCCTGTTGGGCGGGTGTCATCAGATGATAGGGGATTCATATCCATATCCCTCGACCAAATACACTTACTTACTTACTTAGTATCACCTCTAACACTGGGTTTCGGTTACATAAGGGCTCCCTCTTGTTAGTTGTGTTGTTTTTTGAATACCAAACGATTCCGCAACGCTTTCCGAATCCAAAGGCGGGAACAAAAAAACATATTTGGATCTCGCCGAGAGAGATATATAACAATTGAAAAAAAATGACGAACTCGCCATCCACACAACGAATCGAGGGGGAAATAATTCAAGATTTGAGTGACACGTTATTATTTTTTTTATTTTTTTTTTAGTCAAATAAGAGAAATTATGTCATTTATGTTCCCAATTATCTCTTATCATTTCATTTATTCGTCATTATTTTAGTTATTTCCTCGATTATTTCTCATTATTTCATTGATTTTCTCAATTATTTTTTATCAATTAATTTATTTTTCATAATGTTTCACGAGCTATAAATTGACACGTTATTCCAATGAATCATTTCCTACTCGCATTGAATTTTAATAAAAAAATATTGAAAATTCTGGAAATTGATTAGCTTCGAAGTTTCTACGTTGCGAGCAATAAAAAGTCATATAATGTTATGATCGATTCGCAAAATTCAGAAAAAATGCAGGCTATCAAAAATCCGACACGATGATTGTTCGGGATGGTGAAATCCGTTCTTCCAAACATACCTATTCCTGATTGATCGTATAAGTTATTCGACTGTAGAGCAAAAAATATACAAATTCGATAATCAATTCCTACAATTTTCGATATTCAAAGATGAAATTTTTTGTGTTCAGTAAGCATCTAAATACGAAAAAAAAGTACAACATAAAAAATTTACACTTTCCTTAAAACCGGTCCAAATAGTCTGTAACAAGAATTTAAAAAAAAAATGAAAAATCCTTTTTCCCTATGAATACGCGGAAAATGAAAGTGAATAGCCCTCAATCAAAAGGCTGCTTTCTCGTTCAAAATATGAGCTCGAAACGTTTTCAACCTTTGAAAGCGAAACTTTCGTGTAAGGACTGAGGATAACGGTATGAAAAGGGTTACGTTATGAAAGCGACGATCGCTTTTCGCAGGATCGTCGTACTAAAGACGCTCGATATTGCTCGATAAACCAGATCCTCAGGCCTCTATCGTCGAACCATTTTTTTCCCCTCTTCTTTTTGCTCTTTTATTGAACATTTTTCACATAGCGAGTCGTATTCCTATCCCACAAATCTCGCTCCCCGCACTCTCGGCGAATCGTATATTTTACAGGGGTTGCAGAGATTCTCATGTTTTATTGTTCAAATAAATTACGATAAACAATCATTTTCAATTACTTATCGATCTCGAAGACTTGGATTTTTATTGAAAAGAGTTTTTCATCCGATCTAGAAAAAAAAACCATGAAAAATATGAGGAAAAAAATCTGTCAAAATGAGAATCTCTCTTTTTTTCAGAGCGTAACGTGTCGAACAGTGTTTCGGGGGTTAGTTTGTGGGGCTGCTACCCTCGTAGGCGTTAATCCTATCACGTGAAAATTCACTATTCGAAGTATGAAAGCGAGTGGATAAAATCCAGGAGTGAGAGAGAGGGACTCTGGTAACCATTAGTTGGCTGACACAAAACTCCCAAGGTTCTTCACCGAGTTAGGGGTTGCAAGGAGGCAAGGGCGGTACTTGCGAAAGCATGCGCGTCGTCGACCAATCAAATCTCGTCGTACACAACCCCGAGAAATCACCCCTACGTATTTATCAGAAACGGTTGCCACACGTATCAGAATCGTTAGATGGAGGCAGGAGCTTTTTTTCGACCCCCAAAATCGCGAATTAATGTCATTAATCGGAGTCGATGATGATTAGAAAATCAAATTGATTGGAGTGAAAAATTCAATTTTAACCCTATTCACTCACACCTCTTGAAAATTCCACATTACTCACACGGAACTTTGAAACGTTGTCACATTGATTTTGTTGACAATTTGACTACGGGAAAATTCCTGGAAGGACTTCAGGATATCTACAATACGCCCGAATTTGATATTTGATATGAGATTAAATTCGAGCCTTGTAAAAAATTCGCAAAGCGAACAAATAAAAAACAAGCGGGTTTGGGCTGACTATGAGCCAGCCTTCGAACTTCCCGTTATTTATTTTGTTCTCAGCTATTTTGAAATTTGTAAATCTGACCTCAGATTCTTGATCAGCAGTTCAAAAAACCTTCGAGTACAAATTTCCGTAAGATTTCGAATGTTTTTGGTATTTTTCCCAGCAAATCGGACTCGCCATTTTGAATTTCGCTAATCTGACTTCAGATTCGTGATCAGTGACCCAAAAAACCTACGAGTACCAAGTTTCATCCAAATCCAAATGTTTTTAGTTTTTTTGCAGCACATCGAATACGCTAAATGAAAATTTTGCAAAACTGACTTCAGATTCGTGATCAGCGATCAAAAAAACCATATGGTACCAAATTTCAGTGAAATCCGTTGATTCGTTCTCAAGATATCGTCATTTTTGTTGCGTTTTTTAGAATTTTGTTATTTGAATACTTCAAAAAGTACTAATCCGATCAAAGCCAAAATCTAATCAGTTCTAATTTGAGAAAAGCCCCGTCGATTGAGCTCTATTTGATCAAAATCCGCGAACTCGTTCTCGAGATATCGCGCGGACAAAAATGTGGTCACATACACACACACACACATACACACACACACACACCTAGACGTCAAACTGAAAATAGTCGGAGGTGATTCTTTGGACCTCGAAATGTGGAGATTTAGTAAAAACTCGACTTTTCATTTTCGGGGTGATCACAATAACTTCCTTTTTTCTCTGAAAACAGAGAAACGGGAAGTTAAAAATATTACTTGTTTTACCGAAAAAATCATAACTTCCGATTTTTTTTATTTTTGGCTTAAAATTTAGCACCGATCGTTATCAAAACAGCGATCGCGGACGTAAAAAACTTGACTGACTCTTTGAAACATCTGTGCACTGACCAATTCAAACTAAAGTTCACGGAAAACGCGACACAAATCCATCTCACTACCAAATCCGACCATCAGCTGTGTGTCCAACACTTGAAAACTCTGGAAGCTGAGTTCCACTCCTATGCATTCAAAGAGGATTCGCCACGTAAATTCATTCTCCACGGACTACCGCAAAATATGGATCCGACCGACATCGCTGAAGAGCTAAACAAATCAATTGAGATCTTACACATCAAACAATTTGAAAAAAAAAACAGCCAAGACGGTAACAAAATGAAACTTCCAGTATTCCTGATCATGACGCCCCCAGAGACTACCTTAAACACGCTGAAAGCCATTAAAACAGTGATGTACTATACATTCACATCGGAAAAATTCAATCCAGGCTCCAATATCACCCAATGCTACAACTGTCAGGGGTTTGGTCACACCAGCAGATACTGCAACATTACCCTCAAATGCTCACGATGTGGTAAAAAACATGCCATCCAAGAATGTCCAGACACGGTTCCCCACTGTGCCAACTGCAATGGAGAACACGCAGCGAGCTTCCGCCTTTGCCCGGCGCGGTAAAAATTCATTAACAAGGCCGTAACCCTGAAATAAACAGCGCCTCAACAGCGCAATACGATCAACAACCAGGATAATCCCCCAGAGATAAACACCAGGATCGGCTCGTCTATCCCTATCGTTCCCCCCTCCCCCCCGGTGGACAAGTACACATATTCTGACGCAGCCAAGGCGACCATCCAAGACCATCTACAACAGCACTAGTGGGCAACAACAACAACACAGTTAGCGATCCCTCGTTCCATAACATAATTTCAGCCCTGTCTGAGTTCAATACAATTCACAACGAACTTGTTATTTATAGCCTTAAAATCTTTGACATACTATCAGACCTGCGTGAAATGATACAACCACTCAATGCGGCCCCCTCGCCTATTAATAAAATCAATGTAGTTTTTAATTTCGCCCACCTATTCGAACGACAATGAACACGTCAGCTGATCATTTTAAACTCTCAACATTGAACATCCAAAGTATCAGAGCTCACATCGAAGAACTGTACCGAATAATCATTGACAATAACATCGACATAGCCTTCCTAACTGCAGAAACGTTGATACACCCCTAAACTCTCAGTTAGAATCCCAGGCTACAATATCATCAGAGAGGATAGACTAGGCAAAGTAGGCGGGGGTGTCGCCATTATCATCAAGACTAATATCCCGTACAATAACATCATCCTACCTATGGAACGTCGACCGAGTCTCACTGAAATAGTTCGAATCTCCATAACAGCAATACGCCGATCAACTTGATTACATTATATAATCCTCCTGAAAACGTTATTGCAAGAGAAACGATCTCAGCTTTACGAAAACTTCCGAGCTCGCCGTTGCAAACGGTTGTGACATTTTTCTTCCGAAACAGTCTGGCTTGAGTGATGTCACAAGCTGGATGGTCGTTCTCCTCGCACATGCCAAATATAAATTTGGCATGTGCGAGGAGCTGTATTTGTATATACCTAAGCAAATGAATATTTTGTTATTGTTAACGAAATTTGGTTAGCTCAAGAAAATTCAAGTTGGACCAAATACAGCTGAATCAGAATAGGATTTATTAACAGTTAACGAATTATATTTGCATCAAAGTGAATTTAGTAATAATAATAAAATATTCATTTGCTTATATACAAATACAGCTTCGTTAACTATAAATAAATCCTTCTCTCTGTGTACTGACTTCCCACACGGCACGTTATATTTCAGAAATATTTCGAAATGTTTCAACGTTTCAGATCCATAAGATAACTGAGGAATATTTTAGAAACGTTTCTGACGGATGATAATTGCAATATAACATTATCAATATTTCTTAATCGTTTCTGACAGATGTCAATCGTAATACAATATTTCAATCATTTTTGCAATGTTTCCGTAATATCCCACACGGAACACATACCAAAATTATATGTACATGAGACGTAATAATTTAGACGTTATACGTCTGATTTACGTATACGAAGCGTCGAAATCAGGTGAGTTTTCAGACCGTCTACTATGTATGTATGTACATCGTGTATAGCAGAAATGTTGAACTTATAATCGACGCCTGATACAAATAAAAGCACGTTTCAAATTCCGGGTGGAAAAGAGCACGTTTCAAATTCCGGGTGAAAAAGAGCACGTTTCAAATTCCAGGTGGAAAAGAGCACGTTTCAAATTCCGAATGGAAAAGAGCACATTTCAAGTTGACTCGAATACTAGCACGTTTTGAGTTGACTCGAATACTAGCACATTTCGGGTTGACTCGAATAATAGCACGTTTCGAGTTCACTCGAATAATGGCATGGTAAAAACGTGCTATGATTTGTTTTTAACGTGCTATTATTCGAGTCAACCCGAAACGTGCTATTTTTCGAGTCAACCCGAAACGTGCTATTATTCGAGTCCACCCGAAATGTGCTAGTATTCGAGTCAACTCGAATCGTGCTAGTATTCGAGTCAACTTGAAACGTGCTCTTTTCCATTCGGAATTTGAAACGTGCTCTTTTCCACCCGGAATTTGAAACGTGCTCTTTTTCACCCGGATTTCGAAACGCGCTATTCTCCACCCGGAATTTGAAACGTGCTATTTTCCACCCGGAATTTGAAACGTGCTTTTATTCGTATCGGGCGTCGTAATGGTATCGGACGCGACCGAAACATTACAAACGATATACGTACATACGTATAACGTACGTATGACGGGTAAGCGGCCCTCACGGAAATTTATACATTTAAAATATATCAAGACAGAGTATATGTTTTATATACTGCATATATTTCATATATATTTAAAATTCTTCCATTTTTGCCGCTATTAGTCTATTAAATATATATACAGGGATGTATATTTTATGTATTCTATGTATGTACGATACATATATGTTGTAATACATATTTCATGCATATTTTATCTCTGAAATTATCTCTGAAATATGTATCCAAAGATCTGATAGAGTTTCGAATGAATAGATATGTATATATGTTGAAAATGCATTTAGATAAGTAAACAAAATATAAGTTCCATGCATTCATCAAATAGTAGGATGGTTGTATTTGGCAGATATACCAGAAATATAGAGGTAGATATAATAAAAAAGTATCTCTTGAGTATAAAAAATACTTGCATCGATCTATCGCGAATTTTGTGATGATGTATTTCCAGATATTTTAGTTATGTATCCGGAATATATGACAAATCTGTTCCGCGTATATGTCAAATATAAGCAAACATACTTTAGATAAAGTATTTTGTGCATGTATGAAAGATATATTTGAACGAATAAACAATATGTGAACTCCATGTATTTATTTTATATGCGTAACGAAGTATCCACCTCGTATATCGAACATTCAAAAAGGATATAAATTTGGATGTATGTTGTATATATCCATAGCATATATCATCCACATATATCAATTGGATATATATGGCATGCAAATTCGATATATTGTGATACATAACGAATGTATGTTTCATATATAAGTTTTTGGGATACACATTGGCATATATACTGTGATGTATTTTTTTCCGTGCGGGGGTAGCTAGGTTGCCTCGACCTACTGAACTAATAAGTCTGATTTACGTATACGAAACGTAGAAATTAGGATCGTTCGCGGACAATCCGCTGTACGTACATATTTCGTATTACTTCGGTTGCGTCCGAAACTAAGGTAATCCTCTGCTGAACGTATAACGTACGTGTGAACGGAAGCGGGACCTGGATGCGTTCCAGTCCTCTAAATTAGACCGTTTAGTTTACGTATACGAAACGTCGAAACCGGGCAAGTTTGCAGCCCGTTTGTTGTACGTATGTCTTTCATATCAATTTTATTGCATCCGCAACGCGAAAATACGTAGTTTTGCTTTACGTATAACGTACGTATAAGGAAAGGGCGGTCGCTATGTACGTTGCGGTTACTGAACTAATACGTCTGATGTATGTATACTTAATGTTAGAATCAGAGAATTTACACTACGTCAATAGTACGTATGCGATACGACCAAGAGCCCGTGTCACCCAAAAATGGTGTGATCGACTTACGCTCAAAAACCACGGAAACTAGTATTATCAATGTCGGCGATGCTTTAGAGATGCTCGCACTACATTATTTCTGGGGCGAAGTGGTCGAAAAACGAAAAAATCGAAAAACGTGTACGATTTGTATATCTATATATACGTATATATAGATATACAAATTGTACACGTTTTTCGATTGCTACCACTTCGCCCCAGAAATAATGTAGGGCGAGCATCTCTATAGTATCGCCTACATTGATAATACTAGTTTCGGTGGTTTTTGGGCGTAAGTCGATCACACCATTTTTGGGTGACACGGGCTCTTGGTCTGAAGAAATTTGTTAGGAGGTTAATTATTCAAAGAAGTGAGAAAAACAGTTAGCCGACTAAGGTTAGGATGAAATCATAATGTTTGTTTATAAAATTGAGGCACCAAAACAAATAAATTGAGGAACAATAGTTTGACATCATCATGCGCATATCATATCATACTAAGAGGATTTTATTACAGAAGAGCTTCTGGCGATGCTTGGGTGTGCAGCGTAGAAATTGTCAAAAGCCGTCTGTGGAAAGATCTTCCGATGTCGTTGCAAGCTATTGAAGAAAATCGTATAAGGTGTGGAGGATTCTCCGATTCGTGTGAAGTGAAGGAACGTTGAAAAAAAGTTGTCCGATTCGTGCAAAGTGAAGGAGGAACGTCAAAAAAGTGAGCCACGGTTAGTAAGGGAGCACATCGTTTATACAGAAATCGTTTCTACAAAGTGTGTTTCTACAGAGTTCGTTTTTAGGCACGATCGTTAAAAACGGAGTGCCTTATACATTCGCCATCGCTAAAAACGTCGGATCGAGAAAAAATTCTGAAATCATGTAGGGAGCACGTTTTGGCACCTGGGTAGTCGTTTTCGAGCATTTTCAAGAGTGGTGTATGTGACCCCCCCATTTCTTGTAAACACGGTTTCAGCCAAACCGCTGAACCGATTCTGATGAAATTTGCACTGGATACTGTTTTCAGCCTGCAGATGTGCAATTTTGTCTGTGTACTCGATCCGACTTCCGGTTCAGAAATGGCGATTGCTAACTTTGTCAATTTTGAAGATACAACAACGAGCTTTGGAATACTGTCTTTTAATCAGGAATCAAAATTTTGGAAATTTTTTAGGATTTTTCCGGCACCTGCGTCTCGGTGTCAAATCGTTGAAGTTGCTTGTAAACACGAGCTTAGCCAAACCGCTGAACCGATTTTGATGAAATTCGCACTGGATACTGTTTTCAGTCTGCAGATGTGCAATTTTGTTTGTGTACTCGATCCGACTTCCGGTTCAGAAATGGCGATTGCTAACTTTGTCAATTTTGAAGATACAATAACGAGCTTTGGAATACTGTCTTTTAATTAGGAATCAAAATTTTGGAAATTTTTTAGGATTTTTCCGGCACCTGCGTCTTGGTGTCAAATCGTTGAAGTTGCTTGTACCCACACGGAACACTTAGTTCATTTTACGCATGAAATACGTTTTAACGTCTGTTTACGTATACAGCTAAAATGATGCGTATACTATACGTGTACGCGATGTATACAATTAAGACGTATTTTCTATACGAAGTATATACGTATAACACTTGTATCATTCGCGTCAATACCGAAGCCGTTTTTTACGTACGTATGTACATATAAATTACATTCATATTGCGTATAGTATTATGACAATCATAAAACTTTTATATTCACATATTTGAATTTATCGGACGAACTTTATCGGATAAAACTTTTATTATATGTATGTACCATCGACGTATATAATTGGTGATTATTCAGATGTTTTAAGAAAACCTAGCCTATACGCATTATGTACGTATCTTTCACGTCACGCAAAACAACGCTTTTTAAATATTTACTGTACATACGGAAGACGCAAAACAACGCTTTTTAAATGTTTACTGTACATACGGAAGACGTACAGCAGATGTGTGTATATCTCGGCGTCGGGCACAACCGAAGGAATACGAAAGACTTACGTACAGCACACGGTTTGCAGACTCGAATGATTTCGACGTTTTGTAAACGTAAGCCAGACCTATTAGTTCAGTAGGCCTGAATGCAAATTTTTACCGTGTTTTCGTTCTACGTACGGTTTATCTTGACGCTTGGCACAACCAAAGTGATACGATAGACATACGTACAGCACACGGTTTGCAGACTCGAATGATTTCGACGTTTTGTATACGTAAGCCAGACGTATTAATCCAGTAGGCTGAACGCACCAAGCTACCTCTTTTCCGTCATACGTCATACGTATGTTATACGTACAGCATACAACAGGACACGGTTTGCAGACTCGCCTGATTTCGACGTTTCGTATACGTAAACCAGACTTATTAGTTTAGTGGGCCAAATGCAAATTTTCACCGTGTTTCCGGTATACGTACGATATACGTACACCAGACGTTCCCAGCACATTTGACAGCTTCAACGATATTCTTTCACTATTGAGCGATCGAACGTAGTCTGATAAAATCATGTATAGAAACGCTGCATGGTTGGCCAAGCGGCAGCTTAGCGTAGTGGTTAGGGCGTGCGACTAGTAATACGAAGAGTGGCGAGCATACTCGGTTCAAACCCCGGCTAGGTCTTAGAAAAGCGAAAAATTCAAGTGATCGCAGAATGCGTTTTAATTGACAAGCGTGCTCTACTATAAATGAAAATAACCTGAAACACCGGAAATATCCAATAATAATAGGTTAAAAAATAACTTATTACATGAAAATCTTTTTTTCAAATTCCTTATACGTATCTCACACGTTCTCTATAGTTGAAGGTTTATGTTTGGGATAGAAATAGGCTAAATGTCCGGCTAAAATCCGTATAAGGAACGAATACGAAACGTCCGCTAAGATGTATAGAATATGTATTCTAGAGGTACAAGGAACCACTTTAAGACGTATATCGAGACGTATATATTACGTAGTATTCCCTGCGCTGTACTTCAATTTACGTCCAATATGCTGATGCGATACGTATGTCTTTCGTACTCTTCATGATTTTGTATACGTGTATACTATACGTAAATCAAACGTATATGTATATATGCATAACAAATTACGCTTTTTGTGTATAGAGAACACATATGGGTAGAATATTTATACGTATACGTATAATTTTGTATACGTTTATACTATACGTAAATCAAACGTATATGTATATATGCATAACAAATTACGCTTTTTGTGTATAGAGAACACATATGGGTAGAATATTTATACGTATACGTATAAATATTCTACCCATATGTGTTCTCTATACACAAAAAGCGTAATTTGTTATGCATATATACATATACGTTTGATTTACGTATAGTATACACGTATACAAAATCATGAAGAGTACGAAAGACATACGTATCGCATCAGCATATTGGACGTAAATTGAAGTACAGCGCAGGGAATACTACGTAATATATACGTCTCGATATACGTCTTAAAGTGGTTCCTTGTACCTCTAGAATACATATTCTATACATCTTAGCGGACGTTTCGTATTCGTTTCTTATACGGATTTTAGCCGGACATTTAGCCTATTTCTATCCCAAACATAAACCTTCAACTTACGTATATCAGACGTATAACGTCTAAATTATTACGTCCAATATACGTATAAAATTGGTAAGTGTTCTGTGTGGGTAAACACGAGCTTAGCCAAACCGCTGAACCGATTTTGATGAAATTCGCACTGGATACTGTTTTCAGTCTGCAGATGTGCAATTTTGTTTGTGTACTCGATCCGACTTCCGGTTCAGAAATGGCGATTGCTAACTTTGTCAATTTTGAAGATACAACAACGAGCTTTGGAATACTGTCTTTTAATCAGGAATCAAAATTTTGGAAATTTTTTGGGATTTTTCCGGCACCTGCGTCTCGGTGTCAAATCGTTGAAGTTGCTTGTAAACACGAGCTTAGCCAAACCGCTGAACCGATTTTGATGAAATTCGCACTGGATACTGTTTTCAGTCTGCAGATGTGCAATTTTGTTTGTGTACTCGATCCGACTTCCGGTTCAGAAATGGCGATTGCTAACTTTGTCAATTTTGAAGATACAACAACGAGCTTTGGAATACTGTCTTTTAATCAGGAATCAAAATTTTGGAAATTTTTTGGGATTTTTCCGGCACCTGCGTCTCGGTGTCAAATCGTTGAAGTTGCTTGTAAACACGAGCTTAGCCAAACCGCTGAACCGATTTTGATGAAATTCGCACTGGATACTGTTTTCAGTCTGCAGATGTGCAATTTTGTTTGTGTACTCGATCCGACTTCCGGTTCAGAAATGGCGATTGCTATCTTTGTCAATTTTGAAAATAATAGCGAGCTTTGGAATTCAGCCTTCTAATCACGAATCAAAATTTTGAAATTTTTGGGGGATTTGAACACTATTTCAAAACAAACCAGCACTCTGCGATCGTGCCTTACGCAAAAAAGCGATGAGCTTTTTGGCTAAAACCGGCTAGTTACAGTATATTATTTCTGCAAAATTAGTTGGGGCGGTGTTGATCATACAGAAATCGATTTAAAAGAGTTGCGTTCTGAATGTTCGATCCTACAGAAATCAGTTCCGGAATTTCGTTTCCACAAAATAGGTGCGCGAAAGATCGTTCTCCACCCTATAACATCACCTCGTAAAAATAACATCTATTCACAGCCAAAATATTCTGAGGCCAAAAAACCCTGGAACGAAGATCTCTTTAAGGCGACAGAACACCTCAGATTGTACATAAAATCGAACTTTTAGAATCACATCCTGTAGAACCGAACTTTCAGAAACGAACTCTGTATAGGAACGGACTACCAGAAATGAATTCTGTAAAAACGAACTCCGTCGATGCGAGCTTTGCTGAAATTATCTACTGTAAAAGCGAAATACGTAGAAATGATTTCTGTACAAACGATTTATGTCGAAAGCATCCTCCCCCATTGATTCATATGTTTGTTTATAAACTTGGGCAACCAATTAGGGCAATCAGTCGATAGAGTAGAGGGCTTTTTCGTGGATCAAGAATTGTATGGAAATCGAAACAAAGTTTAATATCGAGCTGGTAATTAAGTCCAGAATAGTTGTCGACTTCGACAGACGACTCGGGGAGGTCGAAGGTGCAGTGCCACAGAAGATTTTAAAGCAACAGGGGAAAAAGGCAAAGGAGAGAGAGAAGCAAAGAATGACAACAGGACGCGAGGAAAGAAAAATTAAAGGTAAAGAATGTGGTATTGAGAGATGTGAGTAGAAAAGAAAACGGAGACAACGGAAGGGTGGAAGAGTGGATAGGAAAGGAGCAAGGAAGGAAGGTAGAGGAGGGAGATGGGGTGAATATGGACGGGACCTGGTAGTGCTGGCTGAGTGCCTAGATGAAGAGAAAGCATCGGCAAGAGAAGACGAAGAAGCCAGAAAAAAGGAGGAGAAGAAAACAGCAAAAGTAGAGTGGAGCAAAAGGGACGTGGGATTGCGGAGCGAAGCGGAGAAAGGCGGAACTGAGCATGGAGGAGGAAGGACTGGAAGCAGAAGAGCGGAGAGTGTTAGCAAGGAAGGAAGCAGAGAGAATCAGGAACGGAACGGCGTAAGAAGAGGCAAAGAGAGATATGGAAGGTAAACGAGAAAAGAGAAAGCTGAACGGCGAGCAGGAGCAGAAAAGAGACTGGAATGTCAGGGAAAGAGATAGAGAAAGCAAAGTTTGGGCTGGAAGATAAGAGAGAGACGGCTAATAGTGCACCAGAGAACCAGTACACAAAAGAGGTAGGATGTACGGAGAAGAACAGAGGAGGAATGAAGAGATGAAGAAGAAGAGCTGGGAAAAGTGAAGAGGATAATACTGGGGAAATAGGTGAGAACTGAGTCGGTAAAAGAGCTCCGTACGTAGAAAAGTTGATGGTCAAAGAAGTGAAATAATTATAGAAATTCAAAATTCATTATAGAAATTCAAAATTCGCCTGTGGCTTCGAGTGTGTCGTTCGCTGGTTGATCTGATGAAGGGTAAACCGCGCGCGAAGCGCGCGTCGGGCTTCTCTAGTGTATAGTAAACAGTCGTAAAGCGTTGTTTTGAGTGACGAGAAAAATACGTACATAATGCGTATAGGCTATGTTTCTCGAAACACTCAAATAATCACCAATTATGTACGTCGATGATACATATAAAATAGGTTCAATAATTGTGGTAATACGGTACACAATATAGACGTAACTCATACGTATATGTGATACGTGAAAAACAGCTTCGAAATTTACATAAATAATATACGTATGATACGTATATACTTTGTATAGAAAATATGTCTTGATTGTATACATCGTATATACATATAATGTACGTATCTTTTTAGCTGTATACGTAGTCAGACGTAAGAACGTATTTCATTCGTAAAATCCACGAAGTGTTCCGTGTGGGATTTCAGATGCGATATGATATTTTTTATATTTATGAAACGTTGCGGAAATATTTCGGTTGGAACGCACATTTTCATAATTTTTGCAATCTTTCCGAAACATTCCAGATGCAATATAACATCGTGAATATTTCTGAAGTGTTACAGAAAAATGTTGGTTGATTTTAAGTCTATAAAACATTGTGATGTCACAGTTATGTATCTAATACATATCTGTTACGTAACAACAACTTTTCGTAGTTCGAAGTATCGCCACATAGCTGCGCAGCATTCTCGCAATTGAAATGTGCCCAGTGTTATGATAGGTGGGCGACTATTAGGTAGCATATTATGCGATCGAAGTTCCTCACTATCTCATCGTGGGTTATTCTTACGATCAGTTTTTCATTATTTCATTCTACGAAGAACAGAATATTTTTTTATATCCTCGGTATCAATGCAATATCGTTCACACATGTTAGTATCATATCGCCGAAATATATAATTGCTATGTTACCGACATGTAGGAATGTTATGTTGTCGATACACATCATGAATATGTCTGTAACATGTGTCGAAACATTTCAGGAATATGCCAGAAACAGTAAAAAAAAATCGTAGAAATATTTCCTGCATGTTACTGAAATTTAACAGCGATATATCGCAGAAAGATTTCGGGTATATGGCTGAGATATATTTTGAAATATTCCTGAAATATCTCAGAAATGTGTCAGAAATGTAAAGTTTGTTATATTGCGGACATTAACGCATTTCTGAAATGTTTCTGAAATGTTGCAGTTAAATATAACATGTTTGAGATGAATCATTTCTGAAATCTTTCAGAAATATAAAGTGCAGTGTGGGTTACTACTTCTGATTTACGTATACGAATCGTCGAAATCAGGTGGGTCTGTAAGCCGTGTGCTGTACGTAAGTCTTCCGTATAACTTCGGTTGTGCCTAACGCCGAGATACACACATCTGCTTTACGTATAAAGTACGTATGGCAGAAAAGCGGTAGCTAGCTGCATTTCGGCTTACTGTAAAAATATGGCGCATCCACGTATATTAAATGATAGGATCGAGAAAATTTATACGTCGTCAATGTCACAATGCGATACGTATGCGAAACATACCTTTCGTGTCGCCTAGGTTGTTATCATACGAAGATCTCACTTCTACTCGACATATATCGTACGTAAATCGCAGGTGTCTTGAAGATCTAATTCGGCAACCTAAGTGATACGTCTTCCGTATGTACAGTAAACATTTAAAAAGCGTTGTCATAATACTTTACGCAATATGAATCTAATTTATACGTACACGCAGTACGTAAAAAACGGCTTCCGCATTGACGCGAATAATACAAGTGTTATACGTATATACTTCGTATAGAAAATACGTCTTGATTGCATACATCGCGTACACGTATAGTATACGTATCATTTTAGCTGTATACGTAGACAGACTTTAAAACGTATTTCATACGTAAAATCAACCAAGTGTTCCTTGTGGGCAATGATGTGAAAATATATTTATTTGGCAGCTTTTGTCTCGCTAAACTACTAGGCGATTACTCAAAGATACACTCAAAGTTCTACCTACGAACTTATTTTGCTTCTGTATTTGTTTTATACCTACAATAAACCAGAGTTTATTTCGTAATCATAAACGCATCGGGTTGCGCAAATTGCCCAACAGCTATTGTTATCCACTACGTGATAACGGTTATTTCTTGTGGTTTCCGAACTCCCCCGCGCATCCACACACTTTTTGTATAAAAGCTGCTCCATTTTGGTGCCTTCATCACTCGACTGAATCAACGCGAACTAGTTGCCTCTAAACTGTATATTTTCTTCATCAGTCTACTCGATATAATCGACAAACTTCAACGATGAAAATAGTTACTTTCCTTGCCGCGGTATCCGCTGCGAATATTTTCGTGGGTGTTGAGGGTGATCAGAGTGTTCAGGGTGACTTTCCATTTCTACTTCCACCTATTATCCGAATGTTGGGTCATGGAGGACTCGAAGTAATATTCCCGAACCTTCCCCATATGCAGATTTTCGCGTTTCATGGAAACTTAGACATGCCGATTATAGGTATTACGACATACAAATGATTCAACTGGCCATTGCGCTCGTCACTTTCGGACGAAATTTTTAACTAACGAAATGTTTCTGATCCAGTTGGCGATGCTGGGAGTATCGACGGATATGTAGACGAACCAAATAAACAAAACAATGCATGGATTTACATTAACCCCGCGGCTAACGTGAAGCCGAAACAGATACTTAACTACTGGTTATTGGTTCGAATCGACGGAAAAGATTATTCGTCAAAAACCGGAAGCTACACTTTGCCTGCATCTGTAGGCGAATAACGTGTCCCTGGTGACAGCATGCCACTACAAGAGGTGAATTGGGAAATCCTGAGGACTGAGCCTGTGAAAATTTATTATTTCTTCCATTATAAGTTCAGAAAAATTGTACGTTTTTCCATAAACGAATAAAATATATGCTTGTAAAATGTATACACTGTGATTAGAACCTCAAAACTGTTTCACATATCCTATAATATTTACGATCATATAAAGTTGACGAAGAACAAGCTCCACGTACTCCTGAAACGAAACAGAGAACAGTGGAAGTCCAATTGAATTTTCATCTTGTTCTTGTCTTAAAATGGTGAGTGATGAAACGAACACACGAGGTTCCAGTACATTTTCTTGGACACTTCTTCGATCGGATTCTTTTCGGTCTGTAAAAAAAATGGATGTTCACGGGATAATATACTAGCCATGATCCAATTTCTGCTGTATAATATGAAATTGAGGAACTTTTCTATGGAATCCGAGAGGCCCCAACAAAATTACAATAACTAGGTTGTAAAAAGCGTTGACCTGTTATTAATTATTCACACCACGAGCCACCGCTTGGTAGTCAGTTATTATTGTTTTTACGATCGGTGTTGTTTTTCTCCAACCAACTTTGCCAAAACAAAACTTTAATAATCAAACCGCAAAATAGGTTCAAGTTCAAGTTAACAAGAATACGGCAGAGATTCGGTGTGAGTCGACGAACGGCGAACAGAAATGTACAAACACAATATCGAAGCTTGAACGGTTTAATCAGTTCGTACTCGTCGCACAGGGCTAAAGAGTATTTTCAATACAAGCCTGCGAAGATGACACACATTTGTTGGCGATCGTGACAAGGAAAAAATGAAGCGTGCGACTAGTGATACGAACAGCTGCGAGCGTTCCGGGTTCAAACCCCGTCCAGGTCTTAAAGAGGCGAAAAAACTTACAGCGAACTCAATATGCGTTTTAATTGACATCCGTACCGAAAAGCAAGTTAGGGACAGCCTATAACACCGGAAATGGCAATAAAAAGCAAAACTCAACCAAATTTATAGATTTTTTTTTCCACTACACGAGAAAACACTGTTTCGGCGGCCGAAAAGATCACACCGTTCAGTGCAAAGCCCCGTGTATTTTCTTGTGAAACCGTTTGGTGTGCATTGACCTCGCGATTTCAACACCGCAATTTTGTTACTATTGAATGTAATAAAAGTTAACCCGCAGAAAACGGAAGCTATTCTTTTCGCCTCTACCAAACACCCCCCGCCGAGATTGTTATCAAAGGCAAAGTCATTAGGTTTTCAAAGACGGTTAAATACCTTTGATTGACTATTGACAAAAAAAACTTCACTGGGCTGAGCATATCGACCGAATCAACGGGAGTGCCAGCCGACCCGTGTAGAAATCGACTGACAAATGGGGAAGGCTAGCCAGGGCCCGGCTGGGCATGTAACGCTGATCTAGTCACAGCCCCAATTCCGGTGGGGGCCCTAACGGGGAATAGGGCTGTGACTGGATTGGCGTTACATGCCCGGCCGGGCCCTGGCTAGCCTTCCACATTCGTTAGTCAATTTCCACACGGGGAACTGTCTCGCCTGTATAACCTATTCCAATCATCGTACCTAATCAACTCAATGAAAGTCTTGCTGTACGAAAAAAAAAAAAATGCAGCAAATTATCATCTCAATAAACTCCAAATTACTCAAAACAAATGCCGCAGATTGGCTACAAGCACGCCCATTGATTCCTCGGCCCTGAGAATGCACGAACAAGTTAACGTACCGATTATCCAGACTTCATTAAAAAGCTTACTATTAATTTCAAGAACTCCGTGAAGCAACATGAAAATATCCAACTCCGCAAGACAAATCCGTTCACCCATTCGAAATGGGCGAAATCTACAAATAAGAGATTTCTACGAGGAATTAACCCGGATTAAACCTCTAGCCTTAAGATCACTTCATCACCCGCCTAAATATGTTCACCCATCTCATTTAGCTATTATTACTCTTTCTGTAACCATTACGACACTGGGTTTTTGCTAACCTTTTTTCCCAACTCCCAATCTCATATACCACACGATATCTCAAGTCCTTGAAAAATTGTAAACATTATCTGTATATAATCAAGGGCCCCCGGGCCGTCAATTATGATGCTGAAAATCTTGTACTTCTGTATATACGCAATTCAAAATAAAACTTGTTCAAATTCAAAAAGTCGAGCTCTGTCGGTAGCGTGTCTGCTCTCTAAATTTGAATCAGTGAAAATTTCACTAATTGAATCAGTGACTTGGTATTTCACTGCAGAAACAGTGACTTGAACCCTTTTTCACTGGAGTATCAGTGAAGTCCATTTCAGCAGTGATTTTATCACTGCTAAACCAGTGCATAACTTCACTGATTCGTCAGTGGCTTTTGTGACGAACGCTAGGGGCGCCGCGTACGCCGAGTCTCTAACCGCCATGGAGCTGCCTACAAACCGCCAAATCGTTCGCGTTCATATGTTGCGTGCCGATTTGGGCGTCGGTTCAACCACGTGAACTGTTCGGTAAAAATCATAACGTAAGTACACATGCGGATTTATAAAATTCTTCACAATTTGGCTTGTTAGTTGCAAATAATCAATGAATTGTGTGAATATTGCTGTTCACTGTCTTACATTGAATTCCTTATTCTTTTGGTAGGTTAGGTTTTCTCACTGCGTCCAGTCTTGGCTCGCTCCGACGAGATGGGAAACGGAGAAGTTTCATCTGCGTTAGGAGTCTGTTTTTTCGTTACTTGCAATAAAGACTTGCGAAACAAAAATGTGTCGAATATACCATATTGTCTTTCCGTTTCGAGAATATCTTCAACCGGATCAAATATATATAAGAACCAATAATTTTCGCTGATTCAATCGGTGAAAATTTCACTATTTGAATCAGTGATTCAAATTCACTGGATAAATTAGTGACTTTTCACTGATTTCGAGTGGTATACTTATAACTGGAGGCATCAGTGACTATTCGCTGATGATCAGTGACTATTCACTGATTCAAATTTAGAGAGTGCTTCCGAATCCGACGATCGTCGGTTCGATCCCGGCCCACAGTGGTCCCAAATCCCAAATCGCTTGACAAAAATCGAGAAATGAAGTTTCTATTTAAGGAATTCTAAGTATTGGGTCAGGTAGAGGGGTATTTCGGGGAACCCTTTCAAGGGTCGGTAGGTTGCAGGTGTTGCATTTAGCCGTTGGGATCTCATTCGTAACCGAGCGCGCGAGCAGGTAGCGTCGGTCGTGCGCTACGCTCTAAAACTTCGGCTGTGTTAAAAGTGAAATAACTTCGAGTAGAATTCAGCTATTGCAATTCTACAAAATGGAATCTTCTCCTGGAAGTAAGTACATTTTCTATATTAGTACAGTTTTTCATGTCAAACCCACACCGAGCAACAAAAAATGTAAACATCTACTGTGTATTCGCGTGCCTGCGGCGAAAAAAAAAATGTTCACATCGACTAAAAGTTAATAATTCAATAGAATTCAGTAACCAGCCAAGTATCACATTATTCTTTAGAGTCTTGAGTATGATGTTACCAAATATTAGCTGCCTACGACTGCCTTTGTCGTTTTGGTGAATTTTTTTTTATAAATAGACGCTGGAATTGATCTCAGGCTCGGCGGGGCGGCACGGCGCGTGGCGCGCCGCACGAAGTCAAGGAATTATTTCTTCCAAATTTGTTGCCGAAAAATGTTGATCTCAATTTTATTATTGTATTGTTTACAGTGTTCTAGTATTATTATTAATTCTTTGAAATTATATATTGTTATTTCAATACTGAATTATTTTTTTCTAGGCTCTCAGACACACAGTGAAGTGCGGTACACCAGAGAAGAAATATTTCGCTTGGTTAGTGAGCATTTGAACGACAATGCAAACGAAGTTCATGAAGTCATCGAGAATCATTTATCTGCAAAACTATTCTCCTCGTACACGTTATCGAAGACTGAGAAGCAAACGAGAAGCAAAGGCAACCAAATCCTTATCGCGCGAAGCAGTTGCGTTGTTGAAGTCAGCGAGTGTTCACAATAATGAAGAAGTTTCATCTAGTGACTATAGCGATAGTGATGACGAAAGCTATGCTGCGACTACAGATAGCGATTAATTTTACCAACTTAAAAAAGATGTTTTTTATTAACTGTTTGTATTTAATGTAATTTTTCATTACATGAGTGAATATACTCGGAATTGTTATTGTTTATTTCAATACTTTACCTATCTACTATATCCCACATATCCAGCATATTCTGTTCTTTAAAAAGAGATTCGTGTTCAGCGATCTGGAAAACCCCCGAATACCGAATTCCGTGAAGATTGATTGAATTTTTAAGAAAATTTTCCGACGTTTTTGGGCCGCCATCTTGTTTTTTGAAAATTTGACTTCGGATTCGTGTTCAGTGACCTCGAAAACCCCCGAATACCGAATTCCGTGAAGATTGATTGAATTTTTAAGAAAATTTTCCGACGTTTTTGGGCCGCCATCTTGTTATTTGAAAATTTGACTTCGGATTCGTGTTCAGTGACCTCGAAAACCCCCGAATACCGAATTCCGTGAAGATTGATTGAATTTTTAAGAAAATTTTCCGCCGTTTTTGGGCCGCCATCTTGTTTTTTGAAAATTTGACTTCGGATTCGTGTTCAGTGACCTCGAAAACCCCGAATACCGAATTCCGTGAAGATTGATTGAATTTTTAAGAAAATTTTCCGCCGTTTTTGGGCCGCCATCTTGTTTTTTGAAAATTTGGATTCGTGTTCAGTGACCTCGAAAACCCCGAATACCGAATTCCGTGAAGATTGATTGAATTTTTAAGAAAATTTTCCGCCGTTTTTGGGCCGCCATCTTGTTTTTTGAAAATTTGACTTCGATTCGTGTTCAGTGACCTCGAAAACCCCCGAATACCGAATTCCGTGAAGATTGATTGAATTTTTAAGAAAATTTTCCGCCGTTTTTGGGCCGCCATCTTGAAAATTTGACTTTGAAAATTACGATCGAAAATTTTCCGATCTCTTTCCAGTGACCTCGAAAACCCCCGAATACCGAATTCCGTGAAGATTGATTGAATTTTTAAGAAAATTTTCCGCCGTTTTTGGGCCGCCATCTTTTTTTTCGAAAATTTGACTTCAGATTCGTGTTCAGTGACCTCGAAAACCCCCGAATACCGAATTCCGTGAAGATTGATTGAATTTTTAAGAAAATTTTCCGCCGTTTTTGGGCCGCCATCTTGTTTTTTGAAAATTTGACTTCGGATTCGTGTTCAGTGACCTCGAAAACCCCCGAATACCGAATTCCGTGAAGATTGATTGAATTTTTAAGAAAATTTTCCGCCGTTTTTGGGCCGCCATCTTTTTTTTCGAAAATTTGACTTCAGATTCGTGTTCAGTGACCTCGAAAACCCCCGAATACCGAATTTTGTAGCGATTACACGATACCTTCTATTTTTGACCGAAGATTTGGGATTTGGGACCACTGTGCGGCCCCCCGGGAAAAAATCGGGTAGATCTATGTAGATCTAAATGCTTTAGATCTACGTAGATCTAATTTTTATGTCAATGTCAATTCCGGAAATGAATTGAAAAAACATTGATTAATTGCATAACTATAATGAAAAAATACTCACTATCATCATAAAATAAGGAATTGAACCCTCGAACTTCGGATTATCAAACCTCTACCGTACTAGATGAGCTAAGGCGCTTTCTGAAAGTACGTGCGTTTCCGGCGTACTTATGGTCCAATCAGTCCAGACAGACTTGAAATATTTCCAAATACGGTATCAGAACTACTCAGATCCGAGTAGATCTACTTCGCTTCCATGAGCAACAACGTTTTGCTGCGATTATTCCATCTACTCATCTCAGATCTATACCTAGATCTAAAGTAGATCTAACGTTATCTAGGTGGATATATATAGATCTAACAAGCATGGGCATTCGAACATGACAGTAGATCAATTCGAAGCTACGTAGATCTACGAAAATCCTCGGAGATCTAGGTAGATCTAGGTAGATCTACGATTTCCCAAAATTTAGATCTACTCAGATCTAAATTAGATCTCCGGAGATGGGAATTAGATCTAAACCATTTTTTCCCGGGCCAGGTTCAACTTTTTTTTCTTTTTACATCGTACAATGTCATCATGTAACAAATCATATGATAAATTACGAAATTGAGTATGCATTTCATCTCGAAACAATAGACCATGTAAGAAATCACATGCCAAATCATAAGATAAATGACGTGATAAACGTGAACCTGAAATCTTTCATAAGAGCATACGATCCATCACATGATTGATTTCCTACTTTTTCATGACATTTATGACGTGAACTTTTCCAGTGGGGACAAAGAGCTGTTGGAAATATGGTATGAAAAGCGTCCATTTTAGACTTGCAAACATATAAATTACGTTAAGGAGGTTATGGCAGTTAGAATAGTACGGAAAAAAAGGGACGTAGCGGGGCTGCCGAAGGTGCTGAGGATGTTGGCAGCCACTCAAGACTATGAGAAAGACAGAAAACGGTTCTTGCGGTTCGCTTGCCGTTCGATGGATAAAAGGAAAACGGGAAAAACTAGAAGCGAAAGAAATGGAAGAAGAGAGAGACACACGAAAAAAAAGAGGAAAAACAGGAATGGACTCAAGGGGTCCAAATCGTGTTACTTCGCACTTAACAAACTCTCGCCAATCATTCTCGCCCTTTCAACTATTATACTCAGAGCGATATAATCCACTGGGTATTTGGCATTATTGTTATCGTTAGCATGGAGTAAAATTATCGTCAACGGTATACGTATCATACTTCAAAGCGTTTAATCTCTGAAGGTATATTATAGTGAAGTGAGGATTATATGAAAACCTTTTACCCAAACGCAATCACACAATAAAGTAAATCATTAATATGTTATCCATGAGTTCATTACAGACCGAAAAATTGACTTTTTTGCAAATCACTTGTTGTGAGCTTTCAGACACACGGTTGATTCTATTATGTCTCTCGACGTCTTATTTTCTTCGAAGAGCAATTCTTCATCGTCTGAATGAGGGAAACTGAGAAAGAACAATCCTTTGATAATTGATGGTTAGTTTTCGAAATTTGGCGACAATCTAGTCACTCTTTTGCTGATGAAGTGTTCTTGTCTTTCAACTTTGGAGTTTTTAATTATTTCCAAGACAATCTTGTATTAATTTTTGACTTGACAGTCATTATATCAATTTTTTGTTTTCTCCTTGTTTGTAAATCGATTTCATGAGTACTGCAATTTTTTTTCTACGTGAAATGTGAATGCATCCAAGAATTTGATACAATTCATACTTTGATGATACTAGAAATTGCGTTACTGTCAGATTCTTTATCACAATCCTTTTTTCCCCTCAATCCACACAGAACACTTACCAATATTATACGTATATTGGACGTAACAATTTAGACGTTATACGTCTGATATACGTAAGTTGGAGGTTTACGTTTGGGATAGAAATAGGCTAAATGTCCGGCTTAAATCCGTATAAGGAACGAATACGAAACGTCCGCTAAGATGTATAGAATATGTATTCTAAAGGTACAAGGCACCACTGTGGGACGTATATCGAGACGTATATATTGCGTAGTTTTCTCTGCGCTGTACGTCAATTTACGTCCAATGTACTGATGCGATACGTATGTCTTTCGTACTCTTCATGATTTTGAATACGTGTACTATACGTAAATCAAACATATATATATATGCATAACATATTACGCTTTTGTGTAGAGAGAACACATATGGGTAGAATATTTATACGTACACAGAACGTGTGAGATACGTATAAGGAATTTAAAAAAAAGATTTTCATGTAATAGGTTATTTTTTAACCTATTATTGGATATTTCCGGTGTTTCAGGTTATTTTCATTTATCGTTGAGCACGCTTGTCAATTAAAACGCATTCTGCGATCGCTTTAATTTTTCGCTTTTCTAAGACCTAGCCGGGGTTTGAACCGAGTATGCTCGCCACTCTTCGTATTACTAGTCGCTCACCCTAACCACTACGCTGAGCTGCCGCTTGGCCAACCATGCGGCGTTTCTATACATGATTTTATCAGGGACAATGATACATTCTTCAGTAATGTAAGTTCACTAATCTCTGTAAGAATCTATTTATGACTACAATCGATCGCTCAATAGTGAAAGAATATCGTTGAAGCTGTCAAATGTGCTCGGAACGTCTTTACTTACGTATATCGTACGTATACCGGAAACACGGTGAAAATTTGCATTTGGCCAACTGAGCTAATAGGTCTGGTTTACATATACGAAACGTCGAAATCAGGCGAGTCTGCAAACCGTGTTCTGTTGTATGCTGTACGTATAACATATACGTATTATGGAAAAGAGGTAGCTTGGTGCGTTCAACCTACTGGATTAATACGTCTGATTGACGTATGCGAAACGTAGAAATCAGGCGAATCTGCAAAGCGTGTGCTGTACGTATGTCTGTCGTATCACCTTGGTTGTGCCAAGCGTCAAGATACACACATCTGCCGTACGTATATCGTACGTAGAACGAAAACACGGTAAAAATTTGCATTCAGGCCTACTGAACTAATAGGTCTGGCTTACGTATACAAAACGTCGAAATCATTCGAGTCTGCAAACCGTATTTACACCGAGCTTTTGTGCTGACGTACTTCACAAAATGAAATAAACTCCTCCACAAAATGAAAGGATCACCCGATTTCGGGCCTAAAAATGTTCGAGATTCAAAAATTCATAACTCGGTCGAAAATGGTCGTAGGACGAATTTCCAAATACCGGAATACGCCCCAAAGTGTCAACTTTCCGCCATTTTTTGGAAATTGAAGCGTCGTCCATTTTTTCGAAATTTATTGTATTTTTAATGAAAAAGCGTCAAATTGGAAAACCAATGTTCCAACTTTGGCGACGTCTACAGAGTGACAAAAAAATCTGAAAAAAAATCCGTTTTGACCTTTGGAAAGTGCAAAGTCTTATCTTTCATTTCGTTTTTTTAGATTCAAGTTCAAATTTTTTTGCCTGAGTGATCGCCATTTTTCCAAAAAAAAGGTTTCAAAAACTTTGACGCTTTGTAGGATGAGAACCACTTGTCGTACGGCTATGATTAAAAAACAAATTTGAAGCTGAAGATTCCCCCTTCTAAATGGATGCTTCACTTCTAAGATCCGGGCGACTGTCCCGAGACTGTCCGATTTTGAACGCGGACTTGTAAATCCCAATTCGGACAGCCTGGCGTTCTTTCGGTCCAAACTTCTCGAAAATGATGCGATTGGTGTGACCCTTGCGAGTATTCTCTGATCGAAAGTCTCCTCTTTCCATTGGTTTTTGGATAATGGAGCAACGACTTTTCGTTCTCGAGTTATTCCTGTTCAAAGTGGAGATTTTGATTCATCTACGAGCGCGGTCTCACTCGAGGACTCACTGCTTCGATACCTGTGTCCGTCAGGTCCGTGTCGCGCGTGTGTCAGTATGTCGCATATTTTTACAGTAATCTGAAATGCACCTAGCTACCGCTTTTCTGCGATACGTACGTTATACGTAGGGGAGACCGGGGCAAAGTGGATACCCTAAGACTAATTCGGACATAAAACATAAAATATCGACTAAAGGTTTATCATGTCGTATATATTTTGTAGTTTGTACCTTTAGGTAAGCGATTATGACGGTCAAACCCGATATTATTGCGATGTGCTTGCGTCATAATCGATATAAACCTAACCTGCAAAATGATCACTTTTCCCCGATGCTGGGGTAAAGTGATCAAGCTTATGGGGTCAAGTGGAACAATTCGTATTATGACGGATTCCTTATTCGTATTAGGATGAAAATAACGTCAAAAGATTGCAAAATCTGTACATATTGCCCTGAGTCTGATAAAAGCATGTGACTGTGAAAATCGTGATACTTACTCGAATCGAAAATGTTCGAAACACGACACCGCTGTCGCGATTCAAATGTCACCCGAAGTGAGGTTAGGTTGACGCTCGACCATATTACCCCGCAGGTAACCCGACAACAATTTAATTGAAAACTTGATGCAAACTATGTTTAACAAAAAAAGAATTGATAGTACCATTAAGTAGACGATTCAAGGAATCGAGAAAAAAATAAACCTATATAGGTAGTCGAAACATGCCATTAACGGCACGATAATCCGAAATCTGAGTTGACGGAAATTATCAGTCTACACGGCATGAAACTAAATTGATTGATTTTTCCCGAAATATTGAATATTTCCTAGGGTTCAACTATTTCATTTTGTAAAGTACATCAGCACAAGCTCTCGGTGCAAATACTGCCTTCTTAGAAATTATTCGAGATGGTCACTTTACCCCTCATTTCCACATTACCCCGGTCTCCCCTATACTTCGTATAGAAAATACGTCTTGATTGTATACATCGCGTACACATATAGTATACGTATCATTTCAGCTGTATACGTAGACAGACGTTGAAACGTATTTCATACGTGAAATCAACTAAGTGTTCGAAATTTGATGAGCCTAAATTTTTCATTTCTTATTTTTTCTAATTATTCTAACATCGTAGACTAAAGTTTATTTTATACAATCCTACGAAATTCCAGAAAAAAAATTCCTTAACTGAAATAGTTTGTCATTAAAAATCGTAGAGTCGCATTAAGTCGTTTCGAAATTCGTACTTTTTTATGAAAGTCTATGACATTCTACGAAAAAAAAAATTAAATTCCATTATCGACTTTTAATTTTTTTTAAAGTTGTTGATTGAGAATTGTAAATTTTCGTCATAGGTTGTAGAAATCCGTATTTTTCTACGAAAAAAATACCTCTTTTCTGCGATCTTCTACCGATTTCGACGAATTTCGGAATTTTTTAACTATTTTTCACATTGTTTGACTAATTTCTACGATTTACTACATTTTGCACTTTTGTCGTACTTTGGCGTAGAAATTATTTCCACCAGGGCGGGGCAATAAACCGGGATAAAAACTTGTCAAGAGGGATAAAAACCTTGACAGGAGGGGAAAAAAAACTAGTAACCATATAGTAACGACGAAATAAACTAAGAAAGTGCTGCCCCCAGTGGAGGACACCGTTCTCGTGGTTCGAACCTCACTTTCTCTCGTTTTTAATGCATATTTGGTAAAAAATAACGTATGTGCCATGGGAAGGAAGCAGGCGTTTTGTCTCACGCATTTTGCAGAACTCGTCTTCACTCTCGGACGCCTTTATCGCCCTCGAATTGCAACTCGTTCTGCAACATCGGCGCTCGAAAAAAAACGCCTGCTTCCTCCCCGTGGTGCATAATATACTATTATTCGGCAGCTTTCGTCCCGCTAAACTACTAGGCGATTCCCCTTTTCATGTGAGTGTTATAAGAACATTCATTCCAACGACGCTCGTCCACTGTTCACAATTATACATCTTCGAAACGTGACCATTCAAATAGAATTAATTCAACACATTGGTTATACAGGGTATCCGAATAAGGACCCAAAATTCACTTGATTGAAAATCGATTTGAATAAAGATTCAAATCTAAAGTTATCGATTCACTCAAAGTTCTACCTACGAAATTATTTCGCTTTTGTATTTGTTTTATATCTACAATAAACCAGAGTTTATTTCGTGATCATGAACGCATCGGGTCGTGCAAATTGCCCAACAACCGCCCTAGTAGCAATACCTGCACTGCAGATTCTTATTCAAGAATCTGTCTGCAGTATTATCGCGGATCACCTGCAGATTCTTAGACCATATCACTGCATTTCCTCTGCCAGCACAATGCTTGCAGAATCTGCATAGAAGTACATGGCAAGAATCTGTGTGCGCACTGTCTGCATAATCTGCTTGAATTTGAATTAGCGAACATAACCTATACAATCAATAGTCGAAACGAGCGACATTGATCGATATCGACCGCGTCTACGCTGACCATATCCAAGATGGCGAAGTGACAAGTACAACAAGCATGCACGTTAGCGAGACGATGGCTCATATTCAGAGTGTAATGTCTCTATACTTTAGAAATAATGTGGTTTGTGTCGAAAAAATATAACACTGATGACAATGTTAATGGGTATCAAGTCACAAATCAAGCTGTTTCTTGAGTAGAGAGTTGGAATGCGAACAGCTACTCAGAATCAGAGTATTAGTATATTATGCACCACGGGAAGGAAGCAGGCGATTTTTGGCGAGCGCGGATTTTGCAGAACGAGTTGCAATTCGAGGGCGCCGAAGGCGCCCGAGAGTGAAAACGAGTTCTGCAAAATGCGCGAGACAAAACGCCTGCTTCCTTCCCATGGCACATATGTTATTTTCTACCACATATGCATTAAAAACGAGAGAAAGTGAGGTTAGAAACACGAGAACGGTGTTCTCCACTGGGGGCAGCACTTTCTTAGTTTATTTCATCGTTACCATGGTTACGAGAGGTTTTTATCCCTGCTGCCAAAGTTTTTATCCCTCTTGACAAGTTTTTATCCCGCTTGACAAGTTTTTATCCCGGTTTATTGCCCCGGTCAGAAAACTGTGGCTTCCATCCTGTTAAGGAGGGCAAAAAACACGAGTTTTTAATGCATGTGTGGTAGAAAATATTATACATCCCAGATGGGCACTAAATCGAACCTGAAGTGATCTGCGTAAGATCTGCGTAAGATTCTGCACTGCAGAATCTGATATCAGTCCCCGACTCAAATGGTGAAGTAGACCACTAGTGGTCTGCAGGAAGATCTGCAGCAGATCTGCAGTAAGACTGCAGGCAGACTTCAATCATTTTGCTACTAGGGCGGATGCTCACCACACCTTATCTATCACACAATTCTGCGAGCAGCTAATGTTATCCATTACGTGTTATCGGCTGTTTCTCGTGGATTCCAATCTCCCCCACGCATCCACACACTTTTTGTATAAAAGCTGCTCCATTTTGGTGCCTTCATCAGTCGACTTGATATATACTCGACAGACTTCAACGATGAAAATAGTTATTTTCCTTGCTGCGGTATCCGCTGCGAATATTTTCGTGGGTGTGGAGGGACGTGTCATTTCAGTTCCAATTCCAGCTTCCCTCCGAAGGTTGAAATCTGGAGGACTCCAAGTAACAGTCGCACCCATTGTCGGCATGAAGAGTTTCGCGTTTCATGGAAACAGAAACGCGAACATTGACGGTAAAGACATACAAATGATTTAACTGGCTATTGCGCTCGTCACTTTCCGACGAAATTTTTAACTAACGAAATGTTTCTGATCCAGTTACAAAACCTGGGAGTATCGAAGGACCTGTATCCAAACAACTAAACGGTGAATGGATTTACACGAACCTCTCGCTTAACCTGAAGTTAGGAGAGATAATTAACTACTGGTTAGAGGTTCAACTCAAAAATGGAGATTCTTATCGGTCTTCGAAACCCGTACAATTCATTGTGCGTGAATAAGGAAACAACGTGTCCCTGGTGACACCATGCCACCACAAGAGGTGAAATGGGAAATCCTGAGGATTGAGCCTGTGGAAATTTATTATTTCTTCCATTATAAGTTCAGAAAAATCATACGTAATACCAATTTTATTATTGTCAAGTTACATCGGACTAGGCTTTTTCCATAAACAAATAAAATATATGCTTGTAAAATGTATACACTGTGATTAGAACCTCTAAACTGTTCCACATATATCCTATAATATTTACGAATATCATGTAAAGTTGACGAAGAACAAGCTCCACGTATTCCTGAAACAAAACAGAGAACAGTGGAAGTCCAATTGAATTTTCATCTTGTTCTTGTGTTTAAATGGTGAGTGATGAAACGAACACACGAGGTTCCGGTAGATTTTCTTGGACACTTCTTCGATCGGATTCTTTTCGGTCTGTAAAAAAAACTGGATGTTCACGAGATATCGCCAGCCATGATCCAATTTCTGCTGTTTAATATGAAATTGAGGAACTTTTCTATGGAATCCGAGAGGCCCCAACAAAATTCAAACAACTGGGTTGTAAAAAGCGTTGACCTGTTATTAATTATTCACACCACGAGCCACCGCTTGGTAGTCACCCACACGGAACACTTAGTTGATTTTACGTATGAAATACGTTTTAACGTCTCTCTACGTATACAGCTAAAATGATACGTATGCTATACGTTACGCGATGTATACAATCAAGACGTATTTTCTATACGAAGTATGTACATACGTATAACACTTGTATCATTCGCGTCAATGCCGAAGCCGTTTTTTACGTACTGCACGTACGTATAAATTACATTCATATTGCGTATAGTATTATGACAATCATAAAACTTTTATTATATGTACCATCAACGTATATAATTGGTGATTATTCAGATGTTTTGAGAAACCTAGCCTATACGCATTATGTACGTATGTTTCACGTCACGCAAAACAACGCCTTTTAAATGTTTACTGTACATACGGAAGACGTATTACTTAGGTTGCCGAATTGGATCTTCAAGACACCTTCGATTTAGGTACGATATATGTCGAGTAAAAGTGAGATCTTCGTATTGATAAAAACGTAGGCGACACGAAAGGTATGTTTCGCATACGTATCGCATTGTGACATTGACGACGTATAAATTTTCGTGATCCTAACATTTGATATACGTGGATGCGACTTATTTTTACAGTAAGCCGAAATGCACCTAGCTACCGCTTTTCTGCCATACGTACGTTATACGTACAGCGTACGTAGTACGTACAGCAGATGTGTTTATCTTGGCGTCGGGCACAACCGAAGGAATACGAAAGACTTACGTACAGCACACGGTTTGCAGACTCGAATGATTTCGACATTTTGTATACGTAAGCCAGACCTATTAGTTCAGTAGGCCTGAATGCAAATTTTTACCTTGTTTTCGTTCTACGTACGATATACGTCCCGCAGATGTGTGTATCTTGACGCTTGGCACAACCAAGGTGATACGTACAGCATACAACAGAACACGGTTTGCAGACTCGCCTGATTTCGACGTTTCGTATACGTAAACCAGACCTATTAGTTTAATTGGCCAAACGATATTCGTTCGATAACGTTCAACGATATTCTTTCACTATCGAGCGATCGAGTGAAGTCATAAATAGATTCTTACAGAGATTAGTGAACTTGCATTACTGAAGAATGTATCATTTTCCCTGATAAAATCATGTATAGAAACGCTGCAGGGTTGGACAAGCGACAGCTTAGCGTAGTGGTTAGGGCGTGCGACTAGTAATATGAAGAGTGGCGAGCGTACTCGGTTCAAACCCCGGCTAGGTCTTAGAAAAGCGAAAAATCAAAGCGATCGCAGAATGCGTTTTAATTGACAAGCGTGCTCAACTATAAATGAAAATAACCTGAAACACCGGAAATATCCAATAATAGGTTAAAAAATAACCTATTACATGAAAATCTTTTTTTTTAATTCCTTATACGTATCTCACCCGTTCTCTATACGTATAAATATTCTACCCATATGTGTGCTCTATACACAAAAGCGTAATATGTTATGCATATATATACGTTTGATTTACGTATAGTAGGTAGACGTATTCAAAATCATGAAGAGTACCAAAGACATACGTATCGCATCAGTACATTGGACGTAAATTGACATAGAGCGCGGAGAAAACTACGCAATATATACGTCTCGATATACGTCTTACAGTTGTTCCTTGTACCTCAAGAATACATATTCTATACATCTTAGCGGACGTTTCGTATTCGTTCCTTATAAGGATTTGAGCCGGACATTTAGCCTATTTCTCTCCCAAACGTAAACCTCCAACTTACGTATATTACGACGCCCGATACGAATAAAAGCACGTTTCAGATTCCGGGTGGAAAAGAGCACATTTCAGATTCCGGGTGGAAAAGAGCACGTTTCAGATTCCGGATGGAAAAGAGCACATTTCACATTTCGGGTGAAAAAGAGCACGTTCCAAATTCCGGGTGGAAAAGAGCACGTTTCAAGTTGACTCGAATACTAGCACATTTCGGGTTGACCCGAATACTAGCACGTTTCGGATTGACTCGAATAATAGCACGTTTCGGTAATATTATAATCCGTCTAACAATGGCAATCGGATTTTATGAAATTAAGTATGCATTTTACCACGAAACAATAGACCATGTAAGAAATCACATGACAAATCATAAGATAAATGACGTGATAAACGTGAACCTGAAATCTTTCATAAGAGCATACGATCCATCACATGATTAATTTCCTACTTTTTCATGACATTTATGACGTGAACTTTTCCAGTAGGGATAAAGAGCTGTTGGAAATATGGTGTGAAAAGCGTCCATTTTAGACTTGCAAACATATAAATCACGTTAAGGAGGTTAGGGCGGTTATAATAGTAAGGAAAAAAAGGGACGTAGCGGGGCTGCCGAAGGGGCTGAGGATGTTGGCAGCTACTCAAGACTATGCGAAAGAGAGAGAACGGTTCTTGCGGTTCGCTTGCCGTTCGATGGATAAAAGGAAAACGGGAAAAACTGGGAGCGAAAGAAATGGAAGAAGAGAGAGACACACGAATAAAAAGAGGTAAAAACAGGAATGGACTCAAGGGGTCCAAAGCGTGATACTTCGCACTTAACAAACTCTCGCCAATCATTCTCGCCCTTTCAACTATTATACTCAGAGCGATATAATCCACTGGGTATTTGGCATTATTGTTATCGTTAGCATGGAGTAAAATTATCGTCAACGGTATACGTATCATACTTCAAAGCGTTTAATCTCTGAAGATATATTATAGTGGAGTGAGGATTATCTGAACCTTTTACCCAAACGCAATCACATAATAAAGTAACGAAAAGGTTTGCTCACTTTCTCCAAAAAGTCTACCAAGAATTTTCAAAAATCATTAATATGTTATCCAAAGTTCATTACAGATCGAAAAATTGACTTTTTTTTAAATCACTTGTTGCGAGCTTTCAGACACACGGTTGATTCGATTATGTCTCTCGACGTCTTATTTTCTTCGAAGAGCAATTCTTCATCGTGTGAATGAGGGAAACTGAGAAAGAAAAATCTTGTGATAATTTATGGTCAGTTTTCGAAATTTAGCGACAATCTAGTCACTCTTTTGCTGATGACTTGTTCCAAAATAATTTTTTTTCAATTTCCCTCATACGTGAAATGTGAATGCATCCAAGCATTTGATACAATTCATACTAGCTTTGATGATACTAGAAATTGCGTTACTGTCAGATTCTTTATCACAATCCTTTTTTCCCTCATCGTTAATCTTCCACTCACACCAAAGCTAGTGGGAAAAGACCCTCAATAATGTATTTGAGGGTTTCTCGGTTCACGGTCGTCATTTTGTTTTTTCTCCAATTAAAAATTTAAGAACTAGATCAACACAATTTCTAGTGTTATCTATCCTTAGATTTAAGCAAATTATTCTCAAGAAAATTGACATATGGATGTTTCAATTAATCGGATCTGCGATGTCTTTGGTATCGGAATTTTCCGTCCAATAGAGTGAATTTTCACTCCAAAAAATCAAAAGTCTATCTACTGACTATTAACGACTATGATTACCTGATACTCTTGGAGTGAAAGGTTTGATTGCTTCGTTAATTTTAAGTCTCTCAACTTGATTCGACTCAATTCAACCTGATTCCACATCAATTTCATCCAACTGAGTTCAACTAAATCAAACTTGAATTTATCCTAAAGAAAAAAGAAAAAGATACAAAATTTCCTATTCTCAGGATTTTAAAACACAATTTTAGTCTTGTAGAAGTTTCAATTACAAAGTCTGACGTAAAGTCTTCAAAAGAATAGTTTTTTATTAAGTGCTTCGCTATTTTTCTACTCGGATAAGCCGACTGACCGTCATCCTAATCAGATGATTGACCAAAAAGAAAAAAAAAAAACTGTAAAATGACCTCAAAATGACATCAACGAAAAATTTAGTGGATTTTCTGACTCAAAAAATTTTCCACTAGGTATGTGTATACTTGATAGACCAGCAAAAATGAAACTCTCAATATAAATCTACTGAATCTAAATCAGCAACCGAAAATAAGATTATATTGTGCTCCTTCGTATCCGTCAGGATCAGGATAAGCGGAGTCAGCGTAAATAGAAAAAGGATGTAAAAGCAAACTTTTCGATGGCGTTAAAACCCGCATCATGAATAAATCCTTTCCTTTCGCTAGTTTACCATCACACCCATCGGGTGGTATTGAGTGGGGGAAATAGAGAAGAGAGAGAGAGAGAGGGAATCCTCTCACCCACCTAAAATCTCGGAGGCTGGACCCCTGCAGCGTGATGCTGGTACGCGGAAACGTCCCACTCCATTTTGGTCGCGCTGGTGGGGGAATAACAGGAGACCCTCCAGAGGAAGGAGTCTGTAGGGATGTTCCGCCGGACCACGAACACGTGCCACCTGTCATACACCCGGAAACACGCTCGCCGAGAGATACCCCCGAAATAATTGTGCCGGTGAAAAAAACAACGAAAACAAAAATAAAAAATGCAAACCGGTAAATTAGTCGATGGTGTCCCAACAAGGGAGTAAAAAGTGTCTCAGTGACAGTGCATAAAAAAATTATCCGTTCTCTCGTGATTCGTTTAATGCTCGACTGATGATTTTACCGGAAATGGAGCTTCGCGAGGATCGTTTGAAAGTGCATCACGGTCTCGACGTCGACGACTGCCGAATTTCCCGCGAGGATCTGCAGGAGGACAACGTCGCCTCGCCGATATCAACCCAGGAACCTTCCGGATACGGAAGCGACTCGAGCAGCAGTAGCTGCCGGGAGTACCAGCAGACTTCGTCGAAGGACGTGTGCAGGAATCCTGCGGCGACGGCGACGAACGCCTTTTCGATAGACAGCATACTTGGCAGGACACAGAGAAGCGACGGCGATCTTGGTACCGACGGGGAACGCGACCGCGAAGAAGATGAACAGGACGAGAGAGACCGTCAAGTCAGGTCCCACTTCGTCAGGCCCACCGCCATTTCGGCATCACATTCTGGTAGGGTTAATGGAGGAATGCACAGTTTTTTGCCACCACGAATCCGCCAATTATGGTGGAGGGGTCGTTTTCACCGGGATTTAAAGACTGATTTTTTTTATGTCGGATTTGTAAGACCTATCAAAAAGTCCTTCTGCGTACGTGTTTATCGATGTTTTTTATGCTCGAAGGAATTTTCATGAGTCATTTGGTTGCTTTTTACTCGCTTCGCACGCTAGACCGCAAAAAAGCTGTGCACACGATATCTCAGGAACCACTCGGCCGATTCCCCCGAAATTTACGCGAGATTTTTTGGAATACATCTCCCTATAACCTCTACCACGGAAAATAGAATGCATAACAAATTACGACTCGTACAGCTTGAGGAAGCCTGAAAAGTACTGCGAAATAAATAAAAACAATTCATATTGTGTCGCCATTTTGTGAATGGTCATTTTTTCGATCCGATCGATGTACGAGCTATAAGAGGTCATCTGACAAGCCAAAGTGTATCAGGATTTTTTTTTCTCAAGCAGTCAAACAGGCGCAATCGTGGACACCGATAAAATGCAGCCTCTTGTGGTCCAGCGCGCGGAGCGAGCACAACGCAACCAAATGGCTTATGAGAAGTTGTATAATCACAGAAAATATCAATGAATATCTTGACAGGTCTTACGGTTTCGCCACAAAAAATTCATGCAGAAAATTAGTTTTAAAAATCCCGGTAAAAAAGGACCTCCCCCTTATGGTGGCCACGATCGTTCAAATATTCGAAACAAACACTTACTATTATAGGACACTTGTCTTCGATTCATTTCATCTCAGTGCAAAAACATGTTATAGCAAATTAGACCCGAAGGATTGTGAAGTTTGTTGGAAATGAGAAAGAGAACAAGCATTTTTGTTCTCTGAGGCACAAAACATCGAAGCCGGGTGTCTCGATTCTACGTCAGAATAATAAGTGCATCGTAAACGTTTGGACGACGAAGAAGTAGGAATTTTTCTACTCAAAAAACTATTGATCCAGTTTGATTCGGGTTCGATTCATTCAACTGCAGTGTGTGCACTTGTTTCCGAGACGTAAAATCGAGGAGCCTAGTTCTGATGTTCTGTACCTATCTCACAATCAGTAAATAAAAATAGTGAAGCATTCGGATGAAAAGAATGTTCAAGCTTATCGTGTGAGACTCTATCACTCGGCATCGTGTAAATTACAGGTTTTATCGATTAGGTCGAGTCAATGGAGAGAAAAAAAAACCAACTCCTACTTTCTGTTTTAACGTTTCGGCGAACGGGTTATCACCCTTATCAGAAAAACTGTTCATTCAATAAGACGAGGATTGATAATGGACAAGGATTATAGAAAAGTATCAAGATGTAGTTCCCAGGAACAGAAAACCTTAATTCAACATAGGCCAACGTAGAAGGATGCACCAATGATTGGGTCTGCCAATTTAGAAAGACACGGAAAGAAAAAGAACCGGAGGGGAAGCACTAATTAGACACCAACACTTTTTAGGTATCATGTAGAGTCGAAACATACTGGTAGTCAGAAGAATGTTCAATCTTGTTATGTTCCTCATTTCCAACTAGCTTATTGACAATGCTATTCGGGTCCAACTATGCTCTATCATGATTTATGCACTGGGATGAAATGAGTCGAAGTCAAATGTCTTGATTTTATTACGTCTCAATAGTATAGGACGACCCCAAAACGGTGCTTTTACCCTACCTGCCATGATAAAAATCATATTCTCACGATTTTTTTCTTGTTCAACAATTTATAGGAATGCTTAGACAAATTGATACTCCGTATATTTTTTTTTCGTATGAAAAGTTGTGATTATGGATGTATAGGGTTTTTTTTGAAGAAAAATCGTACATTTTCATAGGTATTTTACTATTAATACTATCATTAATATCCCTGAATACTTGTCCTGGTAAATTTTCCGGTAATTTGATATCAACTGTACTCCAGGTCTGGGAACCGCTCTCTACTCGACCGCCGGACTTCCTTATCCTGATTCGGGTCTGCCAGATCCTTCCGGATACTCTGCAGCCTCTATTGCATCGGCGTCGTTACTATACAGCGGATGGTTCGCGCAATCTAAGCCTGGACAACTCTTTGGTCTGCAAGGTAAATGACTAGAGATTATCAGATTGTGCTTGATTTAGTGTCTTGAAATATCGAACTGTTGACTTCAGAGCCTGTATCTTTGCAACGGTTGATTCTACGCGTAAAAACGATAAAAACATTTTTGTGGAGAATTTTATGATCTTCAAAATCAATATGAGTCATTTTTCACCTAGAATAAGCCGGGAATAAGATGGACAAAAGAGTGAAAACCAGACGGTTCAGCGTGAAAAATCGTGACAACGCTTTTTAGCTCATAATCTAAGGCCTGTATCATCAAAACTGTCGCCTTTGAGGGAAAAGTAATCGAAATCTTTTTTGTAGACAATTTGATAACCTTCAAAATCGTATTGGATCATTTTTCACCTAAAAGCCACCGAAAGGGAGATATAGGCGAAAAAGTGAAACCCGGAAAGTTGAAGGGTGAATGAAAAAGACTGATTTTATACTCCAATCATTTTTGAGCTCGTATCATCAAAACGGCCGATTTTACACAAAAAACTATGCATACCTTTATTGTAGACAATTTAATGATCTTCAAAATATGTACCGGTCATTTTTTACCCAGAAGCAACCGGAAGTGAGATATCGACACAAACGTGAAAACTGGAAGGTTTTAAGGATCAATAAAACCGCGATTATGCTTTCCTTCGTAATTATTTATAAAATCACAAGTCGGATATTCCACGCCCAGATGGTACTACTAGGTGTTGTAAACTGCAATGAGGATCAACGGGTGTTGATGGTGGCCTCGCGTGTCCTAAAACCGTTGCGAGAATTGTTAACAAAGGCGTTTCTCTCATGTCCAATACAACCGGAAAAGCAATGCGTATTAAACTCGAATCCTTATATTCTTCCCCTCAGAAATCGATTTTCTCCTCTCATTTTTCGATAAATAATATCGGCGAGGGTCACAAAATTACCAGAGCCACGCCCGCCATTGGATTATCTTTAAAAGCCGTGGTCCGCCATCTTCTCAGAGGCCCATTTATTGGCGGTATTGCGCTAACTACCTTCGCGAGAGGTGCTAAGTATTTGAACACACTCGTAAATCTTATGCCCATCTCGGCTCTCATATACTTTTCTTGTACCTGTATACCTGTATACCTACCTGTTTCTACGCTATTTATATGTACAAACCTCGGGTCCGGTCGAAGAGCGACCACCCGACGCTGCGGACCATTAGAGTCACTCTTCTACGAAACCTTTTAACTCGTATATAGGAGAATTCTAGAGTCCCGATAAAAACAGAGTCCTGACAATCGCTACCTATATTTTATTGGTTATGCTTAAAGTTCGCAACGAAATGGCGGAGACGCGGGAAAATTTGAATTACCAAAATGCTAAATACATGATTGATCGGTGTTCTTGAGATAATGAACGGTATTTAATGCACCGAATTTCAAGATAAAGTCACTTTCGTAGTTTAACAACAAAAATACACAATAAATTTTCAGATTCAAGCAAAAATTCAAGAAATACAAAACAAATGGCATGAAAATTGCGAATCTGTGATAATGATTGCCTTATCATTTTATTCGCTTAATTTATTCTTTCATCAAGACAAAAATGTTGATGTTTTCGTTTGGAATCACATGTAGAACTCCGCTGTACTTTTGTTTTTTGCGTTTGAGATCCATAGACTAAGATATTCTGCATGCCTTCAAGTGTCATCGCCAAGTACATTGAGAAAGCGTCTTTAAGGTACTTGGCGAAAGGTTTTCGCACCGGGGCTGAGGTGCTGTTCGGGTGCATCAAATCGACAGTTCTGCAGTTTTCGGAGTAGAATTTGAGCGATCTAGCAGGTAGACAATAAATACAAGGGCTTTTCGGATTCACCCTCGAACACCCGCTAAATTGTTACACAAACACGTGACATTATTGGTAAACTGAGAAGGGAAGACCGTCGTCTCGTCTAATCATTTGGTAAATAAAGAGAGAGGCGTATGTGTAGCCGGTGTGGATAGTAAAAGGGCGAAAAAAAAATAGATGAACAAAGGAAAAAAAAAGTACCTGGACTTTGGGCTCCAGGTTGTCCTAAAAGAAATGCAATTTTCTAGAAAGAAAAAAGAATATCTATTAGACGAACAAACAGAGCCCAAAAAAATTTGACGCTATGTAACGAGTAGTAAATCGAAACTTGTGAAACCGTGAAGTAAAATTTTAGTTTTACGAGCTTTTAATGGCCGCTTCGGGTCTTAAGCAAATCACGACAACTTTTCACACAATCTTTTTTTTTTTGCTCTGTTCCCTCAGGCTTTGATGGTGAAGGGATCTTCTCAAATATTATAAGAAATTGAATTTGATTATGCTGCCGCAATAATTGAGACATTGTCTAAGAGCAGCACTCTACTTATCATTTGTATGTATAGTGTATATAATTTATATAAATTTCAAACTAACGGAAATGTGTAAAACTTTTTGACACCTCGGTGATAATCGCACCCAAACGTTCTACAGCGTAAATTGTTTGCCCACCTCGTTGCCACCAGAGGCGGTCGGCTTTATTGACTCTAAGATGTCACACGTTAATCAAACAATCCCACATATTTTAGATATTTGGTAATTCTATTTCTCTGTATTTGAATACTACATATATACATATATATCCGATTTTCCCTACATTATCCCAACCACTACGGAAACTTTTGTAATAAATTGCGTAAAAAAGTGTTAATCAATCCTAGGATGTCCTCGTTTGTTAAACCATTAGACAAAATGTCATCGGTTATTAATCTCACTATTCACAGTGAAACATCATCATCGTAAATTACACTCTTAAGTCACACCTCAATCCTCGTCTGATGACAGGATCAGCAAAAATTATCATTATTGAATCTTGAATTAGTGTGTTTTACCTGAAAAACAAATTACGCATATTGTATACCCACTCGACACCCACCAATGTGATACAGAAGTTCGCGGTAAAAATATATATATATAGTTTCAAAATACACAAAGTTTTGCATTTTTTGCAAGAAAGTTTTCAACCAAATCTCTAAAACGAAAAAACAAGTGGATAAAACTTTTTTATGAGGAAAGGACGATTTTTCGAATTTAGAATCAACGTATCGAGTCAATTTTCAAAATCTGTGTAGGATTTTCATTATCAAGCGGACCTTCGTTATGAGAATTTTCTTTAATTAACGTTCAATGAATTGTGATAGAATTATTTGTTTTGTTATAGCGCCAAAACCTAGTGGAAGACGATCTCGAAAACCTGGTATAGACAGAAAACCACGACAAGCTTACAGCGCCAAGCAGCTGGAACGACTGGAGGCAGAATTCAAAGTAATTTTACTACTTTCCAATATTATTTCGACTTTTGATAAACTCACGCCGCAGCACCGAAAACTATTCGAATCATCTTCTCGACTGTCTAAGGTCGACAAAAATAAAGATATCAAAAAACTGCCAAAGTGCCTTTTTCAGGACCATAAACTGAGCCTGGATACCAAATTTCATCCAAAAATATTCAAAATTGTAGGAGTTACTGAAGTTTGAATCTCCGATTTTGCTCTAGTCCGCCAAACCTCCGTGCAAAGCCCCACTTTACGTGCGAGTGTCATCCAAATCTGTATACTCAGAGTACAAAAACAAGCTACACAAAAAAAAAAACTACACAATTATGACTGATACGTTTTTTCATAATGGATTGTTTCAAGGCATCGCAAACTGATTACAGGTGGACAAGTACTTGAGCGTTAGTAAGCGAATGGAGTTGTCAAAGTCGCTGAATCTCACGGAAGTCCAGATAAAGACTTGGTTCCAGAACCGAAGAACGAAGTGGAAAAAGCAGCTGACGTCTCGTCTGAAAATTGCCCAGCGTCAGGGACTTTTTCCACCGACGTATTTCCCACCCGCGCAGTATCCCCTCTTGCCGTACTACGCAGCACCGTTGATGTTCGGCAATCCGACGCCCGATGACGCCGCCGTTAACGTCGCGACTCTGTCGCCACGTCCGATAACGTCTTCGCCCGGTAACGTCTGAACGGTATCTTCGCGGATTCCTTACCTCTTACTGTGGGGAGTGCAATCGTTGATTCTCGTCCGTTCCCAACAGATGGCTACGATTTCATTAAGGGGATACGCAACTCATGTCAGTCATTTTTCCTTGGAAACTGAACGGGTATCGAACAACGCGCTTTTGGGTCCTAAAAAGTAGGAACAATCCATTACAAAGGATAAAATGTTTATTAGAAATGAGAATTCGATGTAAGTTGGAGCTTGTCAGTGATACTTCTTCTCAGCAATGTGTCAGGATGTCATGCCGATTTTTTTCAGGGATCCTAGCATCCCTACGAAGAACGCCCAGGGTCGTTTTGATTTTTTCAAGAACCCCTGATTGTAGGAAAAATGGAAGAATAATTACATTTTTTTTTTTTTTTTTGAGTTCTTGAAAAATGTCTAGCATACAAGTGGAATTTAACCCCCCACAGTTGCTGAAACTTTATTTTAGAAAACGAAATACGTAAGCTGTATAAAGTACCACTTTACAGATCGAAAACAGGCCTCAAAAAGTGACTTTTTAATGTCTGTGTCGTAAAAAAAATTGTTTCTTTTTTACTTTATAGAACCTATAAACAAGTAGTTAAAAGGGAAATGGCAATTTCAGTCGCGTATCCTCCTAGAAGAGACCAGAGTCGCTATGAGGGTTGAGGTGAAGCGGAGCCACACTCTTTAAAAAAATTAACGAGCCATCCTTTTTTTTTGTAAATAAAATCGTTTGTTGTTTTTCGAAGATGTGTAACTTTGAGAAAAATGTGTATAGGCGGATGGGCGGAGAGGAATTGGAGAGAGAAAGAATCAAGGTTGAATTTCGATCCTGGACAATCCTTTCATGATGATTCGTTCGACCGTTAGATCGCGTCAAACTTTTGAGGACACTTTTTCGTTCAATGTCTTGTAACTTGAAAATGAAAAATCGTAGAGTTAATGTAAAAAATGGCATTTGAAGAAAACATTCAAAGCTTCAAATCTATTATCATAATAATTGAAAAAAAGAAATTATCTTCTCGTCCTGTGCAATACTTTGAAGTCAAGTTCAATTCAGTAATTCGCTACGAGTTGCTTTGATATGAAATAACTTTGGAAAAATCGAGAATCGATCAAATCTTGAAAATTAAATTCAAAGCAGACAAGTCAAACTTCAAAATTCGTTTTCAATCATCCGTTTACCTCATTTTTTCCCAAAGTTATACGACTTTGAAAAAACACGATTTGTCGAGATCAAGAAAAGGACGGGCAGTTATTTTTCTTGAAGATAAGTTTTCGCTTCTATCTGGATTCTGGGTAACTGAATTTTTCGTTAAAAATTATAAAACAGAGACGTTACCTTCAACTATCAACCTCAACTTGATTCTACTGTGACTATGATGTATTATTTTGTAAATATATATGGTATACCGTGGCATCTTGATTTACGGTACTTAGATAAGTATTCTCTCATATCACTGAGTTCACTATCATTCCTTACCTACCTTAAATAAAGTAAACACTGATAAATAACGTGTGCTTGTAAATAACGATATATATTGTTACTGAAAAAAAAAAATTCATGCATATAATTATTATACAAATTTATATGTAGGACACAACTGATTTTACTTTTTTCTTTTTATCGTTGTAGAATCTCTAAGTCGATATCGCGAATCGAGCAGCAGATAATTTGTGTACTATATGTAACGTAAGATTAATAATCAAATATCTAAATGCTCCCCTTGCAAGTATTTTTCTTTTCATCTTCGATACTTCAGATACTAAAGTGTGCAAATCGACGATGCAGGTATGTGAATAATTTATTTTCAAACATCACAATCGTACGTGTAATAGTTAATTTTAATAATTAATTAATTAATTAATATTTACATATATATGTATATATAAGTATATAATTATATATGATCGTCAGTGTAAATTTGTGTGACAATATTTTAATATATGTGCATTGAAATAACCGAATGAACCAGGTGATCCCGATTATCACAGAGATTATCGACGTGCATTCAAATTATCATATAAATAATTCTCCACGAGTTTACATACTATGCACAAATTATATAATACAGTATTATATAATACAGTATACATTGATTGATGAACGTGAATAGATGAATAATTTATCTCTCAAATGTTGAATGACTTTTTTTCTTCTTGTTCTTTTTTTTTTACGAAAAGCGGAAAAGGAAAAGGTGAAGTTGTTATTATTTCCTAACGAAATGTGTGTTTAATCCAGAGTCTCTTTCCCCGTCTTCGGTAACATGAAGGACAGGATACCACATACTGTAAAAAAAAAAGGAAAAATAGAAATCAGTGATAAATGAGGAACAATAATTTTATCGGAAGTTGAGAAACTCATTGATCCAACTTACCGAATAGGAAACCGGCGAATAGAATGATCGGTACCACACACGCAAGATCGATCAGGTACCCGAAGACCAGGTTTCCAATCAGGGAACCCAGTCGACCCATCGTCAACGACAGAGCGGCAGCCATTACTCTGCGAATGAAGATATGAAGTTAAAAACTACGAAAACATCTTCATCTTGTCATTCAATAATTTATTCAGAATTTTGAGTCATCAAATTTCCGCCATTTTCTCGCAAACTTTGAAGAATCAATCAAAGATGGGTATAGCGATTGGTAGAAATCTGTTATCTAGGGACCCTAGACGAACCTAACCTCTTTCTTCGTGCTGCGCGCGCAGCGATTGTGAAAAATCATATAAAAAGGGGAGCTAGTTACCTGAGATTTGTTGGGAACATGTCGACTATGACACAGTAGACTAGAGAAATACCAAGGGACGTCAGAGCCTCGAATATGCAAGATAAGATCAGGTTCTGGTCAGCGTTGATCACGAAGTAGAAGCCGACGGTCACAGCACCGGAGACGACCAGTGAAAATACTGCAAGGATGATGGCTTGTTAAACATGTCCAAGGATAATAATCATCGCGAGCTACTCACTCAGGAAGAACTTGGCTCCCAGCTGGTGAACGAAAAGCGGAAGTATGATTGACCCAGGGATGCATGCGAGCCCGATGTACAGAGTGTGGAGGTACACCGACGACGCGATCACCGTTTCACAACCGTAAGGGTCGGTCAAGGTCGAGTTGTCTTCCAGGGCAGATACGATACAGACGGAAGCGGTCTGTCCGGGATAATGTTCCTCGTACTCTTCGAACCTGGAAGAAGATCAAGAAACCGTCAAACCAGTTCGTATATCGTCATGAAAAAATCATACCTGGTGAACAACTCGGGGAACCAGACCATCAGGGTGTAGTAGCTGCTGGTGAGTCCGAACTGGATGGCGCACGCCAGTATGGTGTTCCTGCGGTAGGGCGGTCTGCACAGAGCCTTGGTCATGTCCCATACCTCGGAGATGAGAACCTTGAGGTCCTTGCGTTTGAGGAGTTTCAATTTTCTCGGGCTTTTCTCCGGAGCGTTCGGCTTCTCTTGGAGTGATTTTACGGGATAAGTTTCCGGATCGTTTCCGGTGTTCATGGCGTATATGTGCTTGAAGACTTTGAGAGCAGCCTCGTACTCCCCGCACTCCAATAGGAACTTTGGACTCTCCGGGAAGACGAAGAGCCACAGACCGATCATCAGCGAAGGAACAGCAGCGATGGCCACGAAGAGGTTCCACGAGTGGAAGTAGAACGAGTTCGAGGTGTAACTGACGTCCAGGGGGATCAGGCCCCAGGCGATCACTGGAAAATCGGTGACAATCAGCACCTGAAGTCTTTGTCATTGGGTCATTTCTACTCACGAGGCAGCACTATGACTCCGACTGTCCAGAACATCTCCATCCAGCAGAGGATCTTCTCCCTGTACTTCGTTGGCTGGAACTCGCCGAGGTATGGAAAGCATATTCCCATGGCACCGGTGATGCTGCGGGAAAGAGGAAACCGTTGTATCCGGCATTATGGCATTCTAATCAAGTATACTCACGCAAATCCGCTGAAGAATCTGAAGGCAACGAAGACCCAATAGTTCTGTACGAATGCTGATACGACACCGACGATACCATCCATCAGTAAAGTCGCTATCAATACGACCTTGCGACCCTTGGTATCGGCCAAACACCCCCAGATGTACGAACCGATCACCATGCCTGCAAGTTTCATCGTGATATCGTGATCATTCTGATCTAATTAATCGCTTTTTAAATGTTCCGGTATTATCGAAGCCAGAGAATGATCCGGTAACAGGGATCCTGTAAGGCTTCGCTGGTATTCGACGTCACAAATCAATAGCTGAAAGATTCCAAATCACCGGGTGTTTGGAAATAGAACGAAGACACTAACCGAGCATGGGAGAGGCTGTCAGATAGCCCTTCAGGGTTGAGTCCATCTCGAGATCGCATGCTGCAGCCGGTAATACGAAGGACAGTATCGTAACTCCTATCGCGGTGTTCATGTAGATTAGACCGCATACCGCCAGCAGCATGTAGTGGAACTTTCCGAAACCTGGAGAAAATTAAAGACAACATTGCAGTATTTTTGTGCGTGAACAAGCTGAACAAGCCCTGGCTCCTAATCCGGATTTGAATGTCAGTTTTGGAACAAACTTAAGCAGCTGCGTGGAACATCTGAGATAATTCGATGGCTTTCCTCAAACTGTCCTGTCAGTCAATTGAGCTCTATGTAGAACTTTTGTCTTTTGCTTTCACGCTGAACAACTCAAAAAAAAAAAAAAATTGATAATCGTGCTGGATCGTTAGAGGCACCGGTTTTTCCTCTGAATTAGCGATTCTACGAACGTAGCTGAGTCACTCGTTACATTCAATGGGATTTATTGAACGCGATAAACAGACAATAAAATTTCTTGATTCGACTTGATCGATCCCAATGGCACCGCATAGAAGCAGATTTATCATAGTCACATACGTATCACAATCAACAGAGGCATTCAGACCTTGTGACGGTACTTATTCGAAGATTATCATCGAATTCTCAATAGCGTAATAAGAGCGTAAAATATAAACCGTTTTATCTTTTTATTGATCCTGCGATGAGACTCAAATCACTTCCGTTTCATTTTAACAATGGCGCGTAGATCGTTCTTATCGAACATTAATTGCGTCATTAGAATATAGAATATCGGGCGATTACGTAAAACACACACCTTCGGCACAATATTTTTCACCGCACCCAAAAAATCCATTGAAAAAAAAGTCATCGAGATCAAGATCACGATCGCCACTTAAACTTGGAGACGATAATCAATCGATATTCTCTTACCTGTGACCGTGATAGCATGCTCGAAATCGGCGCCTCCATCAGCCAAGAAATCGAACCCTGTTGAAAAAAAAATAATAATAATTTCATGAATTGAAACTAGAAGACAAAAAAAAAAAGTAGTAATAATAATTGTCGTACCCATGATTAATCCGTGCGATGTTCAGCGGTCAGTGAACAGCAGTCCTCTTTGATAAAAAAAATAAATAAATAAAGGTCCTCCTGAGGACCGCCGACGAATAAACCCTGGGAGCGAAACGAAAGAATGTCGGATTCTTCGGCGGGTCCGCGGGTTTTGTCTTGGTGGAGGCCGGCTCCCCTCGCTCATTGGTTCGCACCCCGTATCTGATCGCGTTTTATCGCTGGGCAAAAAATTGTTATTTTTATTTCTTTATTTTTAGAAAATTTTTCCAAATCTCGAATCGATTTCCTCGACACCTGACTCCTCGAGTTCGATACGACGTCGTGATTTCTTCGAGAGATTGATAAAGATTTGATGACTGGTACGGGACACCGATTTTATACGATTATTCTTATCCCACATCCGTTGCTTTCATCGTACTCACACATTGTGCAGAGTACAATTATTCCGAACGTACAGAACACACACGTGTGCTTGTTTTTTAGATGAGTAGATTTTTCCAACGAGACAGTTATAATAAAGAGGTAAATTATTATTATCTTATCACTCCTCGTTCGTAGACGTTTTAATGGTGGAGGATCTGTTGAAGTACGTAGGTGCCTGATTTATGAACAATTCAGGTAACCTCATACATTATTGTGTTAACCGCTTACACAAAACAATATTACAATGATTTGTGATAAATTATCGTCATCGTTTCTCCAGATTCTTTGAAAATTTCCCAATTGGTTCATTTTTAAATAGAACTGAGCTTTTTTTGTTCCAAAGTTTCTCGGAATGTCATGACGATTTTTTTCAGAGACTTTCATCCTTTGGAGAACCACTGATTATGGGAAAAAACAAAATATGTCCCAAAGCCCAAAACTGCTAGTCGGAATTCTCGAATCAAGCAGAATGTGCGATGAAATCACAGGTTACTTTGATTCTTCGATCATGGTCTCAGCATAATTGGAGTACCTACACCACTGCCCTTGAAATGAGAATATAAAGTATGATAAAGAACTACATGATGCTTCATAGCATTATTATCGTGATGACACCTCGTCTCGTGACGCAGATAAATCCGAGCAGAGTAAATAAATTTCCTTAATAAATTTTTTCTTCATGACTTTATCAGAGAATAGAAAAATAATGTAGAAAAAATAAAAGTTACCAAAGCAATAAATCAAGACGGAAAATTACCGGTTTTTAAGGTCGTTCGCTCGATTAATTTGACGTAATTTTTGGTATCATCATCGGAAAGAGATCAAACGCAACACCTCATTTTTTTCTTCTTTTCCTTTTTTGGGAAAAAAACATTTTTCGCAAATATCATATCGCAACGAGTCGTCATATTCTACGGACCTTCCGCACCGCTAAAATCCGCTTGATTATATCATTCGAGTGTTCCGCGTCTGATTTATCTGTGATCTTTTGGCGGCGAGGTATCAAGAGATATCGACAATCAATTCAATCACCCCTTGTCGAGCCAGGCTCCAAACTTATTTGACGGATACGAATTGATACCGCAAACTATTGACAGATCTATTGACACTGTTGTGATATTCGATAGGCAGCGATGCCGACGTTGAATGATTTCATTAGAACGGGGAAAATTCAAATTCATACGACTTGACTTGTTTCCCGCCAAATTTACTTTTTGCTTATCTTGTCACGATTTTTAAACTCACAATCAGAGTGGCTAATCATTTTCAAATATATATGAAAATATAAGAATATTGAGAGACATGAAACGTGACAAAAAAAAAATTGTGACTGCAAATCGTGATTTAAGTTTTCATCTGTATTATAAGAGACTATAATTTGACGATACAAAATGGTACTAATATTCTGATCCTCGTGACGAAAAACTACGCAGTAGAAAATTTTGTGGCTCGGAAGAGAAGTGAATTTCAATTCAAAAAAAGGAAACTTCAAACATTTTCTGCCCCAAAAAATTAATTCACAACGAAATTATTCAAAGTGGATGAAAATCGTTTGAAATTGTTCATTTGATATATGAGCCGATTTTCTGTGATTAAGAGTTTGGAAAAAATGAGTCAAAAATCTAAATAAATTAATTTAGGCAATTCTGCGAGTCACTTATCAATACCTACCAATTGTCAAAGTCTGTATCACTTCCGTTTGAATCGAGGATGACCTCGTTCAATGCTGTTATAAGATTGTGAAATCATAGTAAAAAAAAACAAAAAAACAACAACAATAATAATAACCACAGAGATTTGCGACGATGAGCGGTCTGGAGATCCGTATGAATCAATCACACGTCATCAGACGGACTGAGGAGACACTTCACAGATTCGTTGATTTTTGACACTTCCATTGATGATTATACCGTTACACTCGAATATATGTGAAATCTGATTCAATTCTTCCGACGATGATTATCTTATCGTTATTTATTTGAAAAATTTTATTATTATTATTATTATTATTATTATCTGAAACCGTGAACTTGTTCGCTTGAATTAGACGTTTTTATCTCCCTGTGGTAAAGATTCTAGTTTTGAATCCGACCGTCTCGCGAAATAGAGGAAACCGTATTGGCATAGCCAAAATGAAGCCAATGTCAGGTCAGCCAGGCCCTCTTGCGAGCCTTAATTAGAACGTAAGCATAGGTTTAAAACTATAATTGCAACAACGTTTCGCAATCGGTCAGGCAAGTACAGATGACTGCAAATAATCACCTCGTGACACGTGGGTACTGAATAGAATTATTTTCGCGAACAACATGCCACCGCAGGCCAGGAAGTCGATAGGTACAGAATCACTTTGCTCTTCGCCAAAATCACTTCGCTCGTCGAGTCTCAGAGATCTGAAAACGAACATTTCCATTCTTATTGGTTTTTTTTTATTAAATTTTTTTTTCTTATTCTATCTGTGTGTGTATTCTTTTTTTGAACTTTAATTTCACCGATATTTTGTCTCCAAAGAAATTGAGCTTGCAGAATAAATGAATCATGGTTCTCTCCTTGGCATCAGATAAATGAATTACAAAGTCTACCGACCGCTAATCTTGTGTCGTGTCTATAAGAGTTATCAAACTTATAATCTATCTTTAATCTTGAGTGTGTATCTTAATTAAAGGACCCCTTTTTTAGCTTTATTGCCATCCATTACTACAAATTTTTATGACAGTATAACGTATGAAATTTAAGCAACTAGTACAAAACAGTTATTATTCACTTGTTCACAAAAAATTGTTCTCAAACTATTATTATTAATTCATTTTATATTTCTTTAGTATCTGAAAAATAATATGCGACTGCAATTTGGTTTGATTGCAACTGAATTTCGACTTTTATCAGACTGTGTTCGTTTTTTTTTTTCGTAAATTCTAATCAGACGATTTAATCAATTGCTTCATCTTATTTGCAGAGATTGAGAATAAAGAAATGAATGTATGGAATTGTTTTTATATTCTGAAAAGCTCATGGACGCCTGAGGTCGTAAATAAATCTTATGACTTCGTTGAAAATCCACTCGGGCTTTTTACATTCATACGAGTGATAACGTTCATTACACATCGAAAAATTGACTTTTTTAAAAATAACTTGTTGTAAGGTTTCAGGCACACGGTTGATCCGATTGTGACTCTCGACGTCTCATTTTCTTCGGGAAGCAATCCATCATCGTGTGAATGAGGGAAATTGAATAACAACAATTTTGGACCAAGTTATCAGCGAAAGAGAGACTAGATTGTCGCTAAATTTCGATAACTGACCATAACTTATCACAGGATTTTTTTCTCTTAGTTTCCGTCATTCAGATGATGAAGAATTGCTGTCCGAAGAAAATGAGACGTCGAGAGACGTAATCGGATCAACCGTGTGTCTGAAGCCTTACGACAAGTGATTTTTAAAAAAGTCCATTTTTCGACGTGTAATGAACTTAATGATTTTTGGAGTATGTGGAATTTGATGAATCATCATCGACAAAATTATCAGACTTACAGATAAGAGTATGCCACCATGTCTCCTCATTGTCAGTATCGAGGATAAGATCTGCACTACGATGGAGGTCACGCGTTGTTCTGCCACGCGGTTGATCAGCCAATGATGTTGTATTCCATGTGATTCAAATCGATTGGGATGACATCAAAGACATGCTGCTATATCGGAAGTTGTTCCAATGATTGAAGGAGAAAAAACGATTGCTTGAGTTTTTTTTTTCCTGCGTCAAGCATCATCAGAGTCACCGTCACAGAGATATCCAGAAAATTCTCATTTGAAAATTTCCTACACTCCTATTATCACGAAAATATCGTATACATGCATTTTGTTATCATTATTCTCGACTATTGCTATCATTTTTATTACGGTTTTCGATTGATGTATCTGAGACTTCTCCTACGAAAAATTGGCCACAGTTAGAATATGAATTTTTGTCCCTGTAGTATTCAGACACTTGAGATTCAGATAGACATCAGTTGATGATAAAATGCATAGTGTTTGGTATTTTATTGACAGATTATATTTTTCATTCATTAATTCCGATGGTAATAAAAGGAAGCGATAAGGAGAAATGTCGTTAAATCAGATGACGCGAGTACCGAGGTTTGCTAAATCACCAATCGCCATATCTAGATCAATCGCATACCTCTCAAAAGGCGATTCAACGCATTTTTGTCGAAATTTTCGAGTACCCAACATGGACTCAAGCGTGTCTAATTTCCGGTTGAATTCTATCGCACGTGACAGGTGAAGCAATGACTTGAGAAATCAAAAAAATCTCAAGTACGAACATGAAGATTCAAAGATAAATAAGCTTCGTGATTAATTAATCAAATTGATGAATAACAAAAAATGCACCCAAAAAAGTAGTCAATTTTTTTTTATTATTTACTGTTTACAGTTATCGATAACGACAGAGTGGAAATTCCAGCATTTAATCGATGCTAAAAATAAAAAGAAACTGGGACCAGATCTCAGATCGATATTACAGTCAAGATACAAATTGATCCCGACAAAGTGATAAGCTTGCTGAATTGATTGAAGGCTGTTAACATTGACGGCGTCATTCAAGATTAGTAAAATAAATAACAGGAAATTATCAAAGTAGCTTTTCGCAGTGATTGACAGACTTAAATCTGCTGAATCATAAAAATGTATATTGAATCATAAACATGTATATTTTATTTTTGTGTTCTAATACGATCGACTAATTTTATAGAAAAATAAATATTGTGTATCGTCTTATGATGATATGATATTAATATTAGTGAAACACTTCATGTTTTATTACAATTACAAAATTACTTATTATTTGATTTTACAAGATACAAAAAATTGTTGCTTGATGGTCACGCAGCTTGATTCGCTACCTGCACTTTTGTTGTCCCACTTCTTACTTTTCCTGGAAGAAACGAAGACAGCAGTCCACCAACTGCAAAAGTAAAGGGTAAAAAAGTCGCGTTAATATCGTTAAAAAAAAAATGACTGATATTCATCAAACTACTAACGGAGCAGGAGACTTGCGACGACCCCAATCGGAACGATACAATGGATGTCCAAGAGATAACCAAACATCAAGTTACCCAAAAGCGCGCCAGATCGGCCACACAATGCGGAAAAGGATGACGCCATTAGCCTGCAGAAAAAAAGACGAAGATGTTCTTGAAAATTCGCAATCGCGTATCAAAATTGTAGGTTATGATACTCAGTGTATCGAACCTGAGATGAGTGGGATAGAGATCGACGAGGATACAGTATATCACGCTCACGCCCATGGAGGTCAGAGCCTCGAATATGCAGGAGAGGATTATATTCTGTAGGGACGATGTCACGAAGAATAAACCGATCGCTGCAGCCCCGGAGAAAACAGTGCTGAAAACTTTTAAACGGAATTAATTATCAGAAAACTCCATTTTCAATGACTGTTTAAAAACCTAACGGTGAGGAAAGGAACGATCGACGCATGCGCACGTCGTCAATCGCCCACTTTTCGCTCTGGGAATGTTTCAGTCACTCAGTAGCGCCACCGAGCGTGAATGATGTAAACCTTGAAACGGTTTCGAATTCTCGCGAAGTAAATATTTTTTTCCTCCAAATTGGGGGGTTGGATGAAATCCAGAAAATTCGCGATGTGTTGGCAGGGCTCGAACCTCATTGTCTATGTTTTACATGAAAAAACGGATAACGACGGTCGAACCCTTGAACATCAGGATTTCCTTCGATTTGTAGGTGAAATATCAACTCCTTTCAGAGAATTTGAACCCATTCGAAGGGCTCGTCCGCTTATTCAAAAATGATATGGTTCACGCTGCATTCACACTGATCGGATATATCGCGCACTTTTCGCACTCGGTCCACAATCAATTTTCATAGAATACCTAGAAAGAATCTGTATCCCAATTTCCCGATGCACAAGGGCAGCCAGATGCTCGTTGGTATGCATGCCAGTCCCAAGAAGATGGTGTGGAGGAAGACCGAGGATTGGACTTCTGTGCTGCAGCCAAAGTCGTAGTTTTCTAAAGTCTGAAGAGAACAGTTTAATCATAATTCATCCTCCTTCTTCTCCGAATATCTATTATCACCCCAAAAATCCCCACCGTGCTTTCGTTGAACTTGGAGATGCTACAGACACTCGCGGAATCGTCAGGATGGTGCTTTTCGAACTCAGCGAATCTCTGGAATAATTCTGGAAACCAGACCATCAGAGTGTAGTAAGACGACGTGATGGTGAACTGGATTATCGACGTGAGCAGAGTGCTGATGAGGTAAGGCGGTCTCAGAACGGTCAATGTGTTGACGAAATTCTCCCTCATCATCCTCGCCAGTCTCTTCCTCCTGCTCTCGGGCTTCCCGCACAAGATTATGCTCCCGTATGGCAGAGCCACTGTCTCCGCAACCGACTCGTTTTCGACCCTTATGAACTTGACCTGCGATCAGAGATGAAGTTGAACTCGTCGAAATGTCGAGGATCCTTCTCGAACACCTACGGAATAATCTTCGATGGGTTTTCCGCTGTTCTCCGAGTACATCTGGCCGAGGATTCTCAGCGCTCTCGCAGCCTGGCCGTCTTCGATCAGGTACTTCGGCGATTCGGGGAAGAAGAAGAGGACGACGCCGATCGACAAGGCTGGCATTCCGCACATGAGGACGAACAGGTTCCAAGACGCGAAGGAGAAGTCGCCGGATCTGTAGTGGAACTTCATTGGTATGATCAGCCAGGCCAACACTAGAAGCAGACATGGATCGGAATGAGGTCATTTCAGCGGAAAAGGAACTCCGGAAGGACACCCACGAGGTAAGAGGATCAGTCCTATGGTCCAGGCCATCTCCATCCAGCACAGTATCTTCCCCCTCATTTTCGTCGGCTGGAATTCGCCGAGGTAGGGAAACAGCACGGCGCACTGTCCGGTGATGCTGAAAATTTGTCAGACTGTAGATCGCTGGTTCGTGACATCTGATCTCGTCCTGATGAGAGGAAACTCACGCAAAACCGTTGAGGAACTTGAGGAAAGTGAAGACCCAGAAGTTTGGTACAACGGACGCCGCCACCCCAGCGAATCCATCGAGGAATAACGCTGCCAGCAACGCCACTCTTCGACCCTTCATGTCAGCCAAACAGCACCAGAAGTATGATCCGCAGACCATGCCTGAGAAAATGATTGACGACGATAAGTTAAATCATGTTATCGCACTGGACAATTAAATAGTTGACCTTCCCAAGAGTGTGACGTTAGACCGAAAGCGTCTCGGTGTTTATTAGGTAATTGAACTAGCTCACGCAGCACGTGCTTTGAATTTATGCAATAAAAATACCGTCTGACATTACGATAGACTGATTTGTACCGTCAAGCAAAATCCCAACGGTATTTATTCACTCAAATTACGGTTAATGGTAATCAGATCACTGACGATTCACGTTCGGTTACCCAACATTGGCGCTGCGGTCAGTCGACCTTTGTCCATCGTGCTCATCTTGAAGTCACAGGATGCAGCCGGAATTATCAAACCAGAACTGCTCACGCCGATGGCAGTGTTCATGAACACCATTGCGCATATGATGAACAGTTTATGATGAAACCTCCCATAACCTGAGGTGAAACGATGACGAATTTTACTCTGTGTTGTCACCCGTGGCATTTGAGAGATCGACACTGATTCAAGGTAAACGGCCCGGCTTCTGACATTTTGAGTGGACATGAACGGCCGTCACACTGGGTGGATTCCACCCAGTCAGTTTTCAAAAAACGATTATGAGCAAACTTTTACTCTGAAATATTTTAAAAAATTACAGAACATGCTTCGAACCTTCTAGATCATGTACGAAAAATTGATGGTTAAATAAAAAATTGCGATTTGTTTAAGAAAATTTACGAAGAGGAAAAAAACGCGAAAGACACGTTTTTGCTAAAAAAAAATCATAACTTTGTCAATTTTTCATATTTTTTATCCAAAATTTGGACTTGATACTACTGAGATGTGCTGCTTACGGTAAAAAAAAGTAGCATAGTGCGTAGCATCTACCAGGCCATGCGCACGTTGTTGCTTATTCGATTATCAGGGCAACACTGATGTTTCTTTTGGATAATAAACAGTCGGTAATTTTAGGGGATACTTCAAACTAAAGGTAAATGACGATGGAAATCCCGTTGGAAGCCAAAGAAAATTAGATATTTATGCCCAAAGTCGATCGATGGGTTGATTTCACCCAGTGTGACTGTGAAGGGTTATCGGTACTCCTTTGGCGATGAATGGTCACGTTTTCAATTTGTTCGAAATTCAGGATCAGAAACAGGACCGTTTATCTAATTTCTAGCAGACACACCTGTCTGCTCGACTGCATTTTGGACCGCGATCTCCAGCGTCGCCTGTCCGCCTGCAAGCAATGTGTTCAAATGTCAGTGCAATTAATCTTAACTAGAGTTGACTGATCAGGAACTGATGTGCTCCCATCAAAAGTTATCCTTGTGCTTGGATTTCCTCGTTAGGTTATTTCCTAATGTGTATATAACACGTGACCAAGCCTGTTAGGAATTGGATCAGGTATGAAGTGACCTAGACCTAGACCAGAAGCTTCTGCAAGCGGAAATGAACGAGAAAACCTGCGAGCAGTTTTAGTTTCTTTCACTGATCGGTACACTGTAATTTTTGTAAAAAAATGACGGAGATGATACAATACAGACCTTTTGTTTGGTGCTTTTTTCCGACCCCCATGGCCTGCGGGCGTTCGTTTAATTCGAAAAAACCAATAAATCTGTGAGACTGTACGAATCCAACCGATCGAAGCACTGATCTGAACTCTCTAGTCACTTACACGAGAAGAAGGAAGCTGCATCGAGCAACGGCACGCAACGTTCTCCTTCAGCATATACGGTTTACGTGTGAGAATATTTTTGATAATTGTAAGCAATTGAATTTTATTTGGGTCAATTTCAAAGGGTCAAATGGAATGTTCCATGCTAAACAGTTTGTTTTCTACGAATTATCATCAACCTCGTTTGCCCTACCCACACGGAACACTTAGTTGATTTTACGTATGAAATACGTTTTAACGTCTGTCTACGTATACAGCTAAAATGATACGTATACTATATGTGTACGTGATGTATACAATCAAGACGTATTTTCTATACGAAGTATATACGTATAACACTTGTATTATTCGCGTCAATGCCGAAGCCGTTTTTTACGTACTGCATGTACCTATAAATTACATTCATATTGCGTATAGTATTAAGACAATCATAAAACTTTTATTATATGTACCATCGACGAAAATAATTGGTGATTATTCAGATGTTTTGAGAAACCTAGCCTATACGCATCATGTACGTATGTTTCACCTCACGCAAAACAACGCCTTTTAAATGTTTACTGTACATACGGAAGACGTATCACTTAGGTTGCCGAATTGGATCTTCAAGACACCTTCGATTTACGTACGATACATGTCGATTAAAAGTGAGATCTTCGTATTGATAAAAACGTAGGCGACACGAAAGGTATGTTTCGCATACGTATCGCATTGTGACATTGACGACGTATTAATTTTCGTGAACCTAACATTTGATATACGTGGATGCGACATATTTTCACAGTAAGCCGAAATGCACCTAGCTACCGCTTTTCTGCCATACGTACGTTATACGTACAGCAGATGTGTTTATCTTGGCGTCGGGCACAACCGAAGGAATACGAAAGACTTACGTACAGCACACGGTTTGCAGACTCGAATGATTTCGACGTTTTGTATACATAAGCCAGACGTAATAAGTCAGTAGGCTGAATCGCACTTATAGCTACTCCTTTCCCGGCATACGTATATTGGACGTACAGCAGATGTGTTTATCTTGGCGTCGGGCACAACCGAAGGAATATGTGAGCCATACGTAGAGCAGGACACAGTTTGCAGACTCGAATGATTTCGACGTTTCGTATACGTAAACCAGACCTATTAGTTCAGTAGGCCCGAATGCCAATTTTTACCGTATTTTCGTTCTACGTACGATATACGTACGGCAGATGTGTGTATCTTGACGTTTGGCACGACCAAAATGATACGATAGACATACGTACAACACACGCTTTGCAGAATCGCCTGATTTCTACGTTTCGTATACGTAAATCAGACGTAATAATCCAGTAGGCTGAACGCACCAAGCTACCTCTTTTTCGTCATACGGATGTTATACGTACCTACAGCATACAACAAGACACGGTTTGCAGACTCGCTTGATTTCGACGTTTCGTACACGTAAATCAGACCTATTAGTTTAGTGAGCCAAATGCAAATTTTCACCGTATTTCCGGTATATGTACGATATACGTACACCAGACGTTCCCAGCACATTTGACAGCTTCAACGATATTCTTTCACTATCGAGCGATCGAGTGTAGTCATAAATAGATTCTTACAGAGATTAGTAAACTTACATTACTGAAGAATGTATCATTGTCCCTGATAAAATCATGGATAGAAACGCTGCATGGTTGGACAAGCGGCAGCTTAGCGTAGTGGTTAGGGCGTGCGACTAGTAATACGAAGAGCGGCGAGCGTACTCGGTTCGAACCCCGGCTGGGTCTTAGAAAAGCGAAAAATTTAAGCGATCGCAAAATGCGTTTTAATTAACAGGCGTGCTCAACTATGAATAAAAATAACCTAAAATATCGGAAATCTCCAATAATAGGTTAAAAAAATAACGTATTACATAATAATCTTTTTTTTAAATTCCTTATACGTATCTCACACGTTCTCTATACGTATAAATAGTCTACCCATACGTGTTCTCTATACACAAAAAGCGTAATATGTTATGCATGTATATACGTTCGATTTACGTATAGTACACGTATTCAAAATCATGAAGAGTACGAAAGACATGCGTATCGCATCGGTATATTGGACGTAAATTGACGTACAGCACAGGGCAAACTACGTAATATATACGTCTCGATATACGTCTTACAGTTGTTCCTTGTACCTCTAGAATACATATTCTATACATCTTAGCGGACGTTTCTCATTCGTTCCCTATACGGATTTTACCCGGACATTTAGCCTATTTCTATCCCAAACGTAGACTCCCAACTTACGTATATCAGACGTATAACGTCTAAATTATTACGTCCAATATACGTATAAAATTGGTAAGTGTTCTGTGTGGGTATGTTCACGCCTAATTTCACCCACTACTATCACCGCATATCAAAACTTTTGTAGATCCGATCTCTTTACGAGTTTTTACCCTTCTTGGAAAAAGTCATGACCTTGAATCAATTCAAATTCAGTTACTTCCGTGAATGCTTATTAGCTTGTAAAAGTTATAAAAAAAAAAACTATAATTTATGCTAATTAGTCAGATTCAATCGAACATTCGCGAAATTAGTGCTTTCATAGCAACCTAATTCTAATTTTTTTCTCTGGACAAAAACTGTTTCATTACTAGGTATATGAGACACTGCAGTATTCGGTGGAGGTTTAGAGTCAGAATCTTCTCCCTTCGCGTCTCTTTCTGTACTATATGAGATCCGTGATCGTCGTAGCTTACCATGACCGGGCTATAGCTTTTAAATTGCAAATAAATTGATTCAATATCGTCCAATAGGGATTTGTTCCTGCTGCGTAACTGCTATCGGCCTCGGAATCACCGGAGAAATTGATGGCTTCAGGCTGGTTGGTGCAAGATAGCATCATCTTCCGTTAAGGATGTAGTTTGGGTTGAAAAACTATTTTCTATAATTGATATCGTACCGATGCTAACTTTTTCTCACAATAATTTACATTCGAAACTAAGAAAGAAACCATATAAGCTGAAAATTCGATGCGATGCACCCAAAAGGCCTCCGAAGAACCCTCAGCTGGAATTGGTACTGGCGATGAAGAACTTGAGTTACAGCAGTCTCCATTTTTCTTCCATATCAGAATAGAAAGAAGAGTAGATTCACGAGAGGAATTTGCTGTACAGCGAAAAATTCATTCTCAAAAAAGCACTTTTTTTGTTCTTTTATCATGAATATGAAAGTAATTTATCAGGATTCAGTGACCAGATCTAAAAAAGCTCACGTAATATATCAAAGAAGATATCTGTGAAACTAGAAGTTGATTCAATAAATATTTCATCGCCGGTTAGATTCTGAAATCTGAAAAGTAGGTGAAAATTAGTTTTTTAGATTATCCAAGATTTGTGAAGAGGCTGCATATCAATTGAGAATTCCAGAAAAAGAGTACTCAAAGTATACTCATATTGTTTTATATTTGGTGTTAGTTTGGTCTGATGACAAGTTCCAAGTTTCTCATCACTCTTGACTTTTTGTGACACGTACTATCACTCTCATTCTGAGCTGTGCAATTGGGTAATTTTTACAGATTATTACCGTTGGGCCCAGATTACAACACTTTAAAAATCAGATTCGGATTGGATCTTTGCAGATATTTTGGGCCTTTTTCAACCCGAACTACATCCTTAACAGTGTTAGGAAAGGAATAAAAAACAGTTGCTTAGTAGTTTCTAAAATCAGGAGACAATTACCGTCCCGGTTTTTGTCTCCTTGGATTCTTTTTTCCTTCCTTCGCAGGTACGTTTGTAGATTCTTCGTGCCCGTAACCCAGATAGGAGAAAACCGATACGCGCTTCGACACTCGTGCGGATTCCCAGAGCTGTGTCGAGCTTGCGAACCGTCACCATTTTCTGTATGCTTGACCTACGGGTAGCTCTGCTGGTGTGGGAAAACTGTATAGACTAACTCCTGAGTTTGAACTGAATGTATGTATACCGTAATTCGAAACCTCGAATCTCGGGTATACCGAATACCGTAAGTCTACCGCGGCACGTATCCCGAGGGAGTAAATTAATCATCCCTTATTACACTCACCGGGATTTTCTATCGGAGGAAAATAACGCTGCGACTTTTTTTCTTCGGTGAAAAGCAGAGAATCAGAAGAGCCGAGCGCAGGTTGATCCGATTGGCAGACTTTGTGATCGCGTGGACACAAATCCGCTCTAATTAATTGACTTCGTTGTTAGCTCTTTGTATCCGCCGTAACACAATAAATACATGCTGAGTGCGAGGCGAGTACCAAAAGCAAAATTCTACTCTGGGGGTTCCAACTTTAAAGTCACCCTACTATAAACTGTGAATAGTTTTAGGTTTCAAACTAATTCCGTTAGAGTCTAGTGGAATCGTAGCACCAGGTGAACGTGGTGTAGTAAATTGTATGGAGAGTTGCTGGATAGTTTCATGAAGCAACCTCGCCTCGAACATGTAACACTCAGGCTGAGCCCAAGGCTGCCTTAGGCTCTAGGAAAAACTAATATTGTAAGACTTCATTCGGTGACACGTTGGTAATAGTTTAAGACTCTTCGAATAGACGCCTTATATTCGTTCACCGCGTCATACCGATGGGAATCATTCGCCAATTAAAAATGACATCGGAGTGCCTCTGAAAGCTTATTTTATCGTGCTGGAAGAATCTCTAGAGCTTTACTCCGTGGACAACAGGGAATAGAGCAAATAGAGAGGATTCCCAGGTGGTTTTGCGGAGTGTTAAATGCGGAAGTAGGTTGTATTGGACTTGATAGACTAAAACCAGGGCGCGGAAACGACGGCAATGAAGCGGACAGACCCAATCGATCGCTGCAATATGGACTCGATGTAATTGTTAACTTTTAGATTGTTTTCAGATATCCAAAATCGAGTCACGGAGTCTAATGACGCGTTAAAACACCCGCTGTGATAGAATGAAAGAGAAAACAAAAAGGAAAAAAAAACGATCGAAGAACACCAGTTGAATAATAATGCCGCAAAGACAGAGAGCAATTTCCATAGAGGAAATTGTGGATACCGGGAGGATTCGCTGCTTCATTTTCCGCTATTTTCCCACGGGCGAATTCACCACGGCGAGAAAAATATTAGTTTGGATAAAAATAATGACTTTTACATGGAGACTCTGCCACACGGTATTTCGGGTCGTTAATAATTTATTAAATAGATTCTTGATTAGGGCACAATTGGAACCAGGAGCCAAGCAGATCAGGCAGGGATTAATCACACGGTCGTAATTTGAGTGGCACTAAGCCTCGGTTAATTTTGATTGACACAGCATCCTCCCAGAAAGTGTAAGACACTAGAATTTCACTCCAATATTTGGCTCAGCGGCTCTTACAGCCTCTGCTGTTTCTTTATTTTCTGAACAATCCAGTTTTCGATCAATTTTGAGGGGGGGTTGAAGCAAATGCTCTGTTTCAGCATCGCCACTCTTTTTATTGTTACGTGTTGCCAGCAAATTTGCCAAAAGTTCAACCGAACATTGAACAGACATCAACTCTTGTTCAAACAACGAAGAACTTGCAGCGCGTCGGCGTCGGGACGCCAGCTAGTCAAGGGTGGGGTGCTTTAGCTTCGGGGTGGTAGTCGAGCAGCGTCCGTCAACAGGGTTGTACGCGGTCTTTAGCCAAGTACAAGAACACAAGGAAGTTACGGTCTCACTTAAGCTTCGAATAAAAGCTGACCAGATTGGAATCGGAGAAAATGGATTGAAGGCGGGACGCGTCACGAGAAGGACTGAGGTTTGTGTCCAACACGCGATTCCGCGATAGACTTGACCATTTTGATTTTGATGGTCAGATATTCAAATCCGGCTAATGTCGAGTTTATTTTTCTTGTGGATTTGTACGGAATCAGATTTATCGAATGTCTGATTTACCAGCGGTGATCCCGCAGGATTACCACAATCCTGATCAACAGGTACACCGGACCTTGGACGAGCTCTATCCCCCCAATCTAATCTTGTATCTTTCGTACCGGACTCGTTTATAGCCTTCGATCTGCCGCGGTATTACCATTTAATCGAATTATCGTATGATCCGGTCGTAGCGAATTACATACGGAGGAAAGTGGCTCGAGTTATCTGTGCCATTCAATCCATCGCCTAAAAATTTTCGCGATCGGAAAGCCTCAGCGTCGTTCATCCACGTTATCCCTACAACCATTGACAACAATCACTTCCATAAAACGGTTGCGTGTTTCCTAATGCACCATACATGATCCAGTAATGTGACTCCGGAATGAGTCGGATAAATTAGGCTTAAATTCATAACACAAGAGCAGCTGCTTTCACGAGTACATAATTAGTCAGGGTTCTAATTGCCCCAATTTGACGTCAAGGATATTGTATAATCACGATGGTGGATAAGCTTCACGAGTACGAGGGATTTGCCGGTCGGATTCACGGTGCTCGTGACAAGTTCGGTGAGAAATTGAACGTCTTGAAGGAATGGAGGCAAAGCATCCCCACGGACCGGGGTGTAGCCGGGGTTTTAAATCACCTTCGCGGTCCCCCGAAGCTGGAAAAGACTCTCGACGATTACTCCCACATATACAGGTGAATAAATCGTCCCCTCATTATCGCGCCGACACACTGCAACATCTCCCCGATTACAGGACAAAAACCAGGGGCGAATTGGTCCGCATATCCGCGGCAGTGATGGGCATTGAATTTTCGTACGCCGCTGAAACCGCCTTCGTGTCACCAACCCTTTTGAAAATCGGCGTGGATCACCAGCACATGACTCTAGTCTGGGCCCTCAGTCCCCTGGTTGGTTTTTTCGTCACACCGATCCTCGGCAGCGTCAGTGACCGATGCAGGATACGCCAGGGTCGAAGAAGGCCGTTCATACTCCTCCTGGCCATCGGTGTATTCATCGGTAAGGGATCACCCACAGACCAGAATTGTGTCAATCTCACAAGGAAACTCATTGCCTCTCCCCCAGGGCTCATTCTGGTCCCAAATGGCGAAAATATGGGCTACAGTTTCGGAGACACACCGTCAATGGCGAATCACAGTGTCCCCCTGGGTCACAGGACATCCGGTACTTCTTCGATGGAGAATCTTCCGCCGTCCAAACCCTCGTCTCATTCTTGGGGGATATTCTTTACCATTCTGGGCACGGTTCTGCTCGATTTTGATGCGGACGCTTGTCAAAGTCCTGCAAGAGCTTATCTACTGGATGTTACCCTTCCAGGCAAGAAAAAGACACTCTATAGCTTCATCTGTAGTCATGCATCGACGCTTGACGCCTTGATTTTTGTAAATCCTGATGACAGAGGATCATGCCCGGGGATTGAGCACGTTCACCATCATGGCTGGACTGGGAGGCTTCATGGGTTACGGTCTCGGAGGTATCAACTGGGACGCAACAACGCTGGGCGTGATGCTCGGGGGCCATCTCCACGCCACTTTCACTCTGATCACAATAATATTCGTGATTTGTGTATTTTGTACCGTCACAAGTTTCAAGGAGATTCCACTCGAGATTCTCGAGAGAGATCAATACCAGCAATTCCATGATCAGAAGGTACTCATGATGATTATCTTCTCGCTATAGATTCACACTTCACATTTTTCACTGCACCAAATCGAATATGACTATGTTCTTCTGCCCTAGATGTCGGAGACCAAGAAATTTGGAGAATCTGACAAGATCGCAGCGGAAGAATGCGCGTCCTATGGTACCCTGACTGAGGACGATGCAAACGCTGGGAACACAGAGGCCAGTCGATGGATCGATCATTTTTTCTCTGAACAATACTGAAGGAGGTATAAAGAAGTCAGTCTTGACGTTGTTTCAGGAGTTCATCCTGAAGCCACTTCCGACTCAGGAACCACCGAAGAGACCTGGAACGGTGCCGATGATACCTGACATTCCTCCTGAAGCGATGATAACTGAGGCTGGTTACGATAACGGTGGATTCGACGAAGGTACCGAGGCAAATCCCAGAACGACTCTTCGAGAGTATCTTCTTTCTATTTTGTACATGCCTCATAGCATGAGGATGTTGTGTTTGACGAATCTCTTCTGCTGGATGGCCCATGTGTGCTACTCACTTTATTTCACCGATTTTGTTGGGGAGGCAGTTTACGGAGGAGATCCTAAGGTAGGACACTGTCAGAATAGTCCATCTCTCATTAGTTCAATGTGGTTCTTCCGAGACTTGACACACTTTGGGACCCCATGGTCGCCAATATTTTCCCAATTTTAGGATATGGTTGCATGGTATGAATGATATATGCATCCAAAAAATATCTGTATCACATAATCGCCCTGAACTTCAGGCTGCTGACGGTTCAATTGAACGAGAACTCTACGAATCCGGGGTACGATTCGGATGCTGGGGAATGTCGATGTACTCACTTTCTTGTGCCTGCTATTCCCTGATAATTGAAAAACTCATCCAACGTTACAAGTTAGTGTACATTTAGTTCTTTGACCATCAATTGATACAAAATTCATTATAATGTACAGTAAAACCTCTGAATAGGCTACCTCGAGGGCGGTTAGGGGAGTATAATTCTTGGAACTGACTTTCCCCCACCAACAGCTCGCTGGCACGCCTCGAGTCCGTCGCCGGCGTTACCTCTGAATAGAGACCCCGTGTCTGTGTTGTTTTTGACGTGATATACCCATGTAAATAAGTGACTCGAAGCGTTTCCCAATAGGTTCTCTATTCGGAGGTAAGCGTCCGAACGCTCGTAAACAGAGTGAGTGGGGGAAGCGCTCGAGCGAGGATTAGGGGAAGGTAGCCTATTCAGAGGGCGCCTATTCGGAGGTTTCACTGTAGTACAATTTTTTATGACTTCACCTTATATCTGAAAAGATTGAGATCATTAACGGTATAACCTGATTGAGATCGATAATCGCAAGGATCGATAAATCGAGCATTTCTGAGCGTGTTTAATCACAAAAGTGCGGCGGGGGGGATATTCAGAATAGCCAATATAATTATATCGTAAATATTGGCAACATCGATTGAAATGTTGACGTAATTTCCTCATTTCCAGAGCCCGAAAAGTCTACATATGTGGTCTGCTCTTCTATAGCACGGGAATGATGATGATGGCGTTAACAAAACACCCTGTGGGGGTGATAATCTTCTCCTGGACAGCCGGTGTGATGTACTCAACGTTGTTCACAATGCCTTATCTACTGATTGCGCACTACCACGCGTCGTCTACGGTAAAAATATACCACCCACCTCGATTATTCTAACCTAAAATAATTTCAACTCGCAATTTTTATTACAGTTCGAAGTCGGCGCGGACGGGGCTGCAGTTCAAAGCGGTTGTGTCCGTGGCCTAGGAACGGACGTGGCGATCGTTTCATCGATGGTATTCCTCGCCCAATTTATTCTCTCATGTGGGCTTGGGACCATCGTCAGCGTTTCCGGTACCACAACCGCCGTTGTATGCGTCGCGAGCATGCTGGCCGCTTGTGGGGCCGTTGCGGCAACTCAGATAATGTATTTGGATCTTTGAGAGGACCCGCTCATGCAACATGCTCACAGGGTAATGAGAAAAAAGTGCGCCAAATTCCGACAACGGTGAAGTTATGATCGATCCCGAGCACGGTCTTATACAGGGTGGTTAGGTTTAAACGCACTTCGCCGTACTGGCAGATTCGTCGTAAAAAAATAAGACGAAAGTGTCTCTTGAATTTTTTTTTTTTTTCGAACAGTTTTCGAGTAGGAGCCGTTAGAAAGTCGGCCAATCAGGGTGCCCCTTTAGATTCGTTCTGGGACAGGAGGCAGCCACGATTGCGCGCGAGAGCAGGCAGGCAATGCCTCTCTCACTCGGTTGCCGACAAATGACTATCCGACGATGCGACCCACGACGATCGATGAAATTGAATCGTGTGTAATTCTGGATAATCAACTCAAACACCATACTGAGTGCCCCGCCATTTTTTTTTTTATTATTATTATTTTTTTTTAAATAATCACAATTCAAAACGTGATTCTCGAACTCGGAAAAACATCTTCATCCCTACCGGACATCCCCCGACTCACCCCGAGTAATCAACTCGGAGACGATTATTAGTGCCCCGCCATTTTTTTTTCTTTTAAGATGATCAAAATTCGAAACCTGATTCTAACTCGGAAGAACATTTTCATCCCCACCGGACAACATCCCCCGACGCACCTCAAATAACCAACGCGGAGACGATTATTAGTGATCCATTTTTTTTTAACTTTTTTTTTTTCTAAAAATAATCACAATTTAAAACCTGATTCTGGAACTCGGAAAAATATCTTCATCCCCATCGAAAAACATCCCTCGACTCACCTCAAATAACCAACTCGGAGACGATTATTAGTGCCCCATTTTTTTTTCTTTCCAAAAATAATCACGATTCAAAACGTGATTTGACAACTTGGAAAACCATCTTCATCCCCACCGGACATCCTCCGACTCACCCCGAGTAACCAACTCGGAGAGGATTATTAGTGCCCCGCCATTTTTTTTTTCTTTTAAGATTATCAAAATTCGAAACCTGATTCTGACTCGGAAGAACATTTTCATCCCCACCGGACAACATCCCCCTACGCACCTCAAATAACCAACGCGGAGATTAAGAAAGAAGAAGAAAAAAAAAATGGGGCACTAATAATCGCCTCCGAGTTGGTTATTTGAGGTGAATCGAGGGATGTTTTTCGATGGGGATGAAGATATTTTTCCGAGTTCCAGAATCAGGTTTTAAATTGTGATTATTTTTAGAAAAAAAAAAGTAAAAAAAAAATGGATCACTAATAATCGTCTCCGCGTTGGTTATTTGAGGTGCGTCGGGGGATGTTGTCCGGTGGGGATGAAAATGTTCTTCCGAGTTAGAATCAGGTTTCGAATTTTGATCATCTTAAAAGAAAAAAAAATGGCGGGGCACTAATAATCGTCTCCGAGTTGATTACTCGGGGTGAGTCGGGGGATGTCCGGTAGGGATGAAGATGTTTTTCCGAGTTCGAGAATCACGTTTTGAATTGTGATTATTTAAAAAAAAAAAAAAAAAAAATGGCGGGGCACTCAGTATGGTGTTCGAGTTGATTATCCAGAATTACACACGATTCAATTTCATCGATCGTCGTGGGTCGCATCGTCGGATAGTCATTTGTCGGCAACCGAGTGAGAGAGGCATTGCCTGCCTGCTCTCGCGCGCAATCGTGGCTGCCTCCTGTCCCAGAACGAATCTAAAGGGGCACCCTGATTGGCCGACTTTCTAACGGCTCCTACTCGAAAACTGTTCGAAAAAAAAAAAAATTCAAGAGACACTTTCGTCTTATTTTTTTACGACCAATCTGCCAGTACGGCGAAGTGCGTTTAAACCTAACCACCCTGTATACAGGTCTGGGAACTCTCTAATCCAGGGAGTCTCGCTTAGCGAAGCAAAAATTCTCTATTTCACGAGTTGACCGCTAGGTTCGCTGCAACCCGAGAGTAAGCTCCGAGAGAGACAGAAGTAGGTGTTCGTTCTCTGTCTTACACACGTAGTACATACAGTGGACGATCTGTCACGCTGTTTGGTGACATAACCTAACATCGTTGGTTTTCGGCCGTGCTCTTTTGCGTTAATACAAATATATCAATGATGATAATTTTGACTTTAGGAACATCATAAATTACATACCGTGACTTTTCGTGGAAGGCGTACACTTCGGGGGTGCCACCTGAAACTCGCTCGGCAAAAGTCCCTAGCCCTAAGTTGGCATCCCTAGCGTTCGGTGTTCGACGTGGTTCGACCATACCCTGTTCAAGCTAACTTGATTCGGTGCGAACTCGAGAATAGCGCGCGTGAAATTTGAAGGTTAAACGCATTTTGTTAAAGGAAGCGGAACGGAAGAACAAGAACAACGAATTCTGCTCGTGTAGGAATTATTCTGCGAATATTAACCAACAATTCAATTTTGATAGCACTGTTGAGTCAGCCTCAAGGTGTATCGTCGGGGCTCATCGAGGAACTTGACTCCGGAAGCCTGCTTTGCGGCAGCTGATTGTATCGTCGAGGCTCTTCGAAGAACTTGACTCCGGAAGCCGGCTCCGCTGCGCCTTGATTGTATCGTCCAGGCTTATTGAGGAAGTTAACTCCGGAAGCCTGGTCCGCTGCGCCTTGATTGTATTGTCCAGGCTTATTGAGGAACTTGACTCCGGAAGCCTGGTCTGCGCCTTGATTGTATCGTCCAGGCTTATTGAGGAACTTGACTCCGGAAGCCTGCTCCGCTGCGCCTTGATTGTATCGTCCAGGCTTATTGAGGAACTTGACTCCGGAGACCTGCTTCGCCGCGGCTGATTGTATCGTCGAGGCTTATTGAGGAACTTGACTCCGGAAGCCTGGTCCGCTGCGCCTTGATTGTATCGTCCAGGCTTATTGAGGAACTTGACTCCGGAAGCCTGCTCCGCTGCGCCTTGATTGTATCGTCCAGGCTTATTGAGGAACTTGTCTCCGGAAGCCTGCTCCGCTGCGCCTTGATTGTATCGTCCAGGCTTATTGAGGAACTTGACTCCGGAAGCCTGCTCCGCTGCGCCTTGATTGTATCGTCCAGGCTTATTGAGGAACTTGACTCCGGAAGCCTGCTCCGCTGCGCCTTGATTGTATCGTCCAGGCTTATTGAGGAACTTGACTCCGGAGACCTGTTTCGCTGCGGCTGATTGTATCGTCGAGGCTTATTGAGGAACTTGACTCCGGAAGCCTGTTTCGCTGCGGCTGATTGTATCGTCGAGGCTTATTGAGGAACTTGATTCCGGAGACCTGCTTCGCCGCGGCTGATTGTATCGTCGAGGCTTATTGAGGAACTTGACTCCAGAAACCTGCTTCGCTGTGGCTTGATTGTATCGTCGAGCACGTTGAGGCATCAAATATTAACACGATTTACTCATTTTCTTGAATAGAGCACCTAATAAAAAAAAACTACATTGTTGGTTAATATTCGCAGAATAATTCCTGCACGAGCAGAATTCGTTGTTCTTGTTTTTCCGTTCCGCTCCGTTTGACAAAATGCGTTTAACCTTTAAATTTTACGCGCGCTATTCTCGAGTTCGAACCGAATCAAGTTAGCTTGAACAGGGTATGGTCGAACCACGTCGAACACCGAACGCTAGGGATGCCAACTTAGGGCTAGGGACTTTTGCCGAGCGAGTTTCAGGTGGCACCCCCGAAGTGTACGCCTTCCACGAAATGTCACGGTATATGGTATTCATATATTTCCAAAGCGGTACATAACTTCAGTCTTTTTAAGTGGAGAGTAGTTGGATGTAAAAAAATAATTTGGACTTTGAAGATGGAACGCTTTGCCTTATCTTTTCCATCGTCTATCCATAAACACGCATTAATGACGCAATAGTTTGGCATAGTAGCCCACTTACATTGCCATATTAACGCAAAAGAGTACGACCGAAAACCAACGATGTTAGGTTATGTCACCAAACAGCGTGACAGATCGTCCACTGTATGTACTACGTGTGTAAGACAGAGAACGAACACCTGCTTCTGTCTCTCTCGGAGCTTATTCTCGGGTTGCAGCGAACCTAGCGGTCAACTCGTGAAATAGATAATTTTTGCCTCGCTAAGCGAGACTCCCCCACCACTGAAAAACGCTAGAGTTCCCAGACCTGTATATAAGACCGTGATCCCGAGCAAAAAATACGAAACTTGACAGCTCGCCATCTGGTGGCCGGTTTCGCACTACAGAGAAAAACGGCGGTAACGAACCGTTGAGGTTATGGTCGACCTCTGATTACTGTTTAGCCATTACATGGGAATGTATTCCGCAAAATTAATCCGCTAGGTGGCAGCATCACTGCATGATTCTTCTAGCGCAAAGTTTAATCTTCTTTATTTCATCAAATATTGAAATATGTCGTTTATACAACAGTGTATTATGGATTTTCATTTCCTCGGTTGAAAAACTGTGGCGTTCATCCTGTTTCAGAAGGTCAAAAACAAGATTTTTTAGTACTGTGTTGAAAAAAAATGTTCATCGTTATCAGCAATCATCTGCTTTAAGCAACATCGATATCATTAGGATTCAGCGCGACTTGAGATCAGCTATGATGCTGCCATCTACGCCAAGCTTTCATTCATCTTATCGATGATAACATCGAGTTGGGGACGAGTCTAACCAATCAGGGAGCTTGACAGCTTTCGGTAGCCAATGCGTGACTCTCGGCCAGCATCGGGCACCTTCGGAGTGTACCGATTCTCGCATTGCACTTTTAAAGAGGGTTTTAATCAACGGATATCGTCAAATTCGAGTATTTTGCAGGAATATGTCGTTGAATTTTGGTTCCATTTGCAGTATAACGCTGTGCGACCAATAAATCGCACATCGCTAATCTGCGTGATATTTTCTGCAAATATACTTACCGAAACATTATTTCAATTGATATACATATAGGTATAAATAATAATATTGTAACAGTATTAAAAGTTTTATCGTTATTGTTTCGAGCGCAATTAGTAATATTGCAGCGTGTGTGCATGACTGCAACTAAATTGCAGCATTCGAAAAAATAAATTATATGATATATAAATATTAGTTGAAATATATATATATATAAGCATGCACAAATAGCGGATAGAATAATAAACTATAATCGTATTCATGTTGTGTTATGTCAAAGTTCCGACACATATATTGTATATACACATATAGCTCGTGTATCTATGCATGTAATTATTTATTCAGCCAGATCTGTCTTCATGTTTTTTCTTTATCAGAAGACTTATGACGACAATAAAAAAGAAACGGGTTACCCCAGTCTCTAAAAAATGTTGGTCAGAAAATGAGGTGAAACATTTTTTCGTTTCTATCCACGCAAGGTAAAACGGATCTCAACGTGTACATATATGATACAATGCCTAATTATGAAACATATAATTGTATAAGACTAATAAAACTGAATCAACTGCTATCTCAAATCGATATCTATCAGGCCTCCGAAACGTCAACCGATCATGATATCCTCTGAATGGATAATAGCGTGTAATTCATCATCAGGATGTTTGGTATTATAAAAACGGAGCATTGTCTACAATTTGTGTGTTTGTTTATCGAAAGCACGCGGTTGCCTTTACGGAGCCGCGTTCGAAAGATAAAAGTCATGCTTTTTATTGCATACATTTGAATGTCAATTAGCCTTGGCACAAATTATATGAGGCTAATTAATTAAATCCAACCATCTCTTTCGATATAGTACACGGGTGAAGTTTGAGACAGGTAAACACATCTCGCGCGTTATCTCACGAGCTACATAATTACGTTATTATTAGGAGATCAACTCCGTGTCTTTGAGAACATAATTCCAGTTTACGAATTAATAACGCGATATGCCTTAAAAATCTGCTAATTTTAGTTTAACATGTATAATTTCTTTTTGTTATTCATTCAAGCGAGATCAAAGATTTAGAAAGTCATCTAAAAATACTACATTTATTAGCGCCATTTACGTCTCCTTCGGTGGTTACATACCACTCTGACAAAATCTAAAATTATCACAAGTGAGAGATTTTTTTTTTTTGGGACCCTTGAATGATGCTAAAACCTTAATTACAGTTGTTGGACGGAATTAATTCCCACAGTCTGCAAAGACTCGAATTCTCAAGCTCGAAATCTCGAAAATGAGGAAATCTAGGTTCTCAAATTGTTCATAGATTTTTCTAGGATGTCTTTTCTGATCCGGGGATAATCGACGTTTTGTTTTAAAACTTGATTACAAATTTCAATAGCGTCGGCATACGCCTTGCTCTTCATGTGGCAATACGCGAGTTTGTAGCCGACCGACAGTTTCGACTTTCCGCCGTACTTCCAGGCCTCCGCATAACGCAACGCAGCTTCTCGGTAGTTCTGTTCCTTCTCGTTTATGAAGCCAGACAATTCATGCGCTCTCACGCAGGTCGCATTGTGCTGCAGTACTCTCTTCAGCAGTTCGTTAGCCAGGTCGTATTTGCTCGACTGGACGTAAATGTCCGCGAGCAGGACCCAACAGCGTTCCAAATACTCCGCATCTTCGAAGGACCAAACGTTCCTCGAAACTCTTTTCAAATGATTGCGAGCCCTGGGGGTCTGCTTGAGCAGAATATGCGCCGTAGCCAAGCCCAGCGCCGGACCCACGTGGTCTTTGAAAGCGTCTTGGCTGGCCAACGCGGTGCAGTCCTGCAAGGCTCGTTCTATGTTCGATTTCTGCTTGGTCGCCAGGAGGAAGAAATCGCCGAGCAACCTGTGCGTCAGCATTTCCTGAATTCCTCCTTTCGGGTTCAATTCCTGCAGAGAGAACGATAGATGTTTATCCCTATGTGACTTGATTCGCAGGTTTTCAATTCACCTGCAGCAACCTCTGCGCAGTCTTCAGTGCGAGCGACCTCGAGTCCTCGTACTCCGAATCGTTGTCAAAGGCGTCGCTGACCAGCGCAGAGTCGTCATCAGGGTCCAAGCAGATGTCTATCATGTTGTAGATGGCCTGTTGACCCCATTCCGGGTCACGACGAGCGGCGTTGAAGTGTCGAAGGGCCGAATTGAGTCTCCCGAGTCTCCAGTCGAGGAGACCTGCGCAGTACGAAAACCCAGCTTCCTCCTTTGCCCCGGGCGTATTCGTCTCCGCCTGGGTTATCCATTCGTGAAGATCGTCCATGTTGCCTGGGGATTCAGATTTGAATATAGAAACAATTTCTGATGGGAGAAATCTTGTCAAAGTTCTCGGTACCCGTTCTACGCGAAACTTCAATGAGTCTGGCAAGAGCAGTCCAATAAGTTGGCTGGCGAATGAGCAGCTGGCGAAAGTGAAACGCGGCTGTTTCAAAATCGACCTTCCTGAAGGCGAGATCCGCCATCATCACCAGAGCCGATTCGTTGTTTGGATCGGTGGTCAGTAGCGCGGCGCAGGTTTGGGCGCATCGATCCAAGTCGTTCACCTGTTGGGTGCATGGAAACGAAATTAGAATCGTCAAAGACGTCGAGACGGAGTTTTTCTCCCGACCTGCATGTAAATTTTTGCCAATGACAGCATCGCTTGGGTGTCCGAGGACTTGTGGTTCAGGGCTTCCTTGTAGTGAGTAACGGCCTGATCAAAATCCCTGAGGGAAGAGGCGTGCTCTGCCATGCTCAAGCATATCTGACCAAGAAGCTGCTTCTGTCCAGCAGCTCCGGGGGTCACAGCAGCCCTCTGAAGAGCTCTGCTTTGATTCTCTCTGGCTTCTCTCAAAGTCGCCAATGCCGCTTTCGTGTTTCCCGCCCTCTCGCGAACTTTGGCCAGAAGGAGTAGCTGCTTCGTGCGGAGTTCTAGGCTCGGTAAATCGTTCCCGGCACGACCATCTGTGGAGAAAGATGAGAGAAGACGTTAAGGCGCTCGGTTCGTTTGTATTCATCAGCGACGGAGACTCAACTTGCAGCTCTTGGGCGAGAGTCGCTTCGGCTTTGTCAAATTGCTTCATCTTCATGAAAAGTTCCGCCATGTCTAATTTAAGATCGCCGCAGCCCTCCTGTTTAGTGGCTTCCTTGTAATAGCTGATCGCTTTCGCGTACTGGTGAGTCTTGACCAAAGCTCTTCCCATCTTGCTCGCCAGTTCTTTGTCCGAGGGATTCTTCTTCAACGAGTGTTCGTAGGCCTCGATAGCTCTGTCCGGTTCCTGAATCGCGATGTAGGCGTCGCCAAGCATGCTGTAAGTCGTTGAGCCCGGAGAATGCTCGACCAGTTCTCTGAAATGAAGAATAACAATCAGCGAGTATTGAGACGTTGAATGAATTTGATGAATTTGATTACCTGAAACACTTGGCGAATGCGTTTCTATCCTTTCTGAACTTCAAATGGACCTCTGCGAGCCTCGTGTGAGCTTGAAGGTAATAAGGCTGACCGGGAGACACTTTCTCCAAGTAAATTATGGCCTGGTCGATGTCTCCCATGTCAAGACACAGCTCGGCGTTTCCTATAGTCAACCGACCCTCTTCCACAGTTCCGGCGAGTTCGATTTTAGCTTCTTCCATCAGGGAAAGTGCCTCGGTGTACTTTTTTATCTTGCCGTAGGCGGATATGAGCTCCAAAAACAGGGTCGCCTTGTCCGCTGTTGGTATCGAAGTGGTGGAAATCCCCTCGCCGGCCATCAGACCGGCATAGGACATTGCGACCCTCAGACTGTGTATGCAGCTGTTCAGGTCCCCGTTGTCTTTCTCCACTAGTCCGATGATCAGATGGTACATCGGATCGTCTCTGACTTTGAAATTGTAGCTGAGTCCAACTTCGAGACTCTGGGAAGCCTGCTGGTACTTTCCTTGCCTGGCCAGAATCTGGGCCATCAGCAAATGGGCCGGAGCGCTAGTCGGGTCCACAGAGTCCAACAATTTTCTCAGAGCTTCCAGGGCGCCCTCGAAATTACCGTTTTGGAGTCTCACCTTCCCCAGCATCATCAGAGCCGCCCCGAGGCCTGGGCAAGCGTCGCAGACCCTTTCAAGAATGTTCAAGCACTGTTTCTTCAGCGTTTGCTCTCCCAAGGAGTTTTTATCGAGGGGATTATTGGTGGGAGCGTTTGGTAAGTAGGCCAGATACTCTTGGACAATTTCCAGACAAAAGTCGGGGTTCAAGGTCTTCAGATATTGAAAACCGTAGGGAAGATCCTTGCAGTTTTCCACCAATATCGTCGCCGCCATATCCAAGTAATTAACAGCGTCGGTAGGATCGTGGTTGCTGAGCTTAGCAGACATGTATAAAATCTCAGGACTGCTGGCGCCACCCTGAATTTCCCTCAGAAAGTCTATCTGCTGTCTGGCCAGATCCATCGATCCTGGTGAATTGTCCAGCAGTTGACAATGCGCCAGTCCCATGAGCGCCGGTAGCGAGGATTCGTCTATTCTGACTGTACTGCGATACCAGTGTTCGGCTTCCTTGGTTTTATTCATGAACACGTTGAGGTTTCCCAGCTCCACCATCAGCTCCCCATTCTGGGGATTCTGCTGCAGGCATTTTTCGGTGATTTTATTAAGCTCGGAAATCACCATGGAGCTTCTTCCGGTCACCCTGGAGAACAACTGCACCCCGTCGATCAGGAGCCGCATGTTCTTGGGCTCGGAGAGCGACAAGTTCCTGAAGTAGGTCTGCAGGTGTTCGAGTCCCTCCGCGTAATCCCCGTCTCTACACATGGTCGCGATGGCTTTAATTTTGAAAGCATTCACGTTGTTAGGGTCGAGCAGGAGAATTCTATTCGCAGTTTCCAAGGCTTGTTCCCAGTCCTTCATAGCCAACTGGTTGGACATTTTTTCTATCAGAGGCATGGCGAGTTTCGGGTATCTAACGATCAATGAATTCAGTATAGAGATCCCACCCTCGTGATCGTAATTCAATTCCTTGTGCTTTGCGGAACCGAGCAAAGCGCCCAGATTCTTTCTCTCCTGTTTTATCGCAAGGTCGAAATAGTCCGTCGACTTTATGCCGTCCTCCTTTGGCAGGTACAGATTAATCCACCCCTTGACCAACAGCACGTCCATGCCGGAAGGACTCAGCTTGTAAGCTCTGTCCGCATAGTCTTTAGCCTTCTCGACCTTCCCAAGCAGGAATAACACCGTCGCAGCCAAGGTGAGAGCCTGAGGGGTCGCCTTCCTTCTGTCTTCCCTGATTCTCGTGTCCAACTGAGCCAGGGTTCCTCTGTCCACGGTGTTATTCAGCCTCTGAGCATAGCTCTGGGTCAGGAGAGCGGCGAGGGTCGTATCCCCGTAGCCAATCAGTCCAGATACTTCCTTGACCGCTTCTCTGCTCTGGCCAGTCAACGCGTAAGCCAGAGCGAGTAAGATCCTGAGGTTTTCACTCGAAGGATGAGCGTCGCAGGCTTGTTTAGCGTGGAATAACATCCCGTTGTAATAATGCTGACGGCAGTACCACTGCAGGAGTGCTTTGTACTCGGTTTCGTCCATGTTTTCGTCTCTTTTGTACTCTAGTGACCTAATTTTCGCTGTCTAGTCCTTATTGAACATGTTATCGGTGTCCGCAGGGTCCGGCATGCCTTCCAATCTGTCAGCTTCCGTGGTAGGAAACATGGACACGGGATACCGTCCACCTAGGATGTGTGGTGGTCCCAAAACATAGACACTCAGGTCCTGAGATTTGATCTTCTGGTAATAACGTTGAAGATAGGTGCAAGATAGGTACATGCGGTAGTCTCTAACGATGACGTAAGTGAACGCTGCCTGAAAATAGTGCCTGTAATGATCATTGAGTGACTGTCAACTCTTCTCTGACCATAGAAAATATAGTTTTGTTCAAAACCTCGGCCAATAGTCTCCCGAGTCCCTGTCCTTCGTATTTTTTCGGCACCTGTACCGCGTACATGTCTAAGACGGTGCCAGTTTTCTTATAAAGAAGTACAGCGCGGTCTTCTGAAGTTCAGAAAATCATATAAGATTCTTATTCGTTGATTTTGTGGTTTTTTTTTACGACTTACCATTTTTTTTCGCTGGTAAATTGACGTAGAATTCACCGGGATCGTGTCTGACACCGTACAAGTATCTCACAGCTGATGATATAAGGTTCAACTTTCTTTGGTTAGGAACTGAAGATCGAATACTGGGCGAAAGCATGTGATTTTTGTATCGTTTATTCCGTCTGAATGGCAACTATTTGGGTCCAGATCTATCGGATATAATTTTTTATTTAATCAGTTGGGATAATAAACGAGTTTTGTAGATTTGACAGTTTCGTTTTTCGTTACCGAGCAACAGGACACTTAAGAAATGCGTGACGCGTCCGCGTTGCTTAGCAACGAGAGGTACTCCGTTCCGCCGCATCGCGTGTTTAGCGCTGCAATCATGCATTTTGGGCGCCATTTTATACTAAAATGGAACCCCGCGGCGTTCAAATGCAAGTAGAAATGGAATGCATTTAGAATGCTGAATCAAATCGTGTCACGAAATGATTTCAACTTGATTTAGGATGTATGAAGTATTCAGGAAAATATATATTGAAAAAATATTGAACATTTTATGAATCACGACATTAATTTTTACTCATACACATACAGGGTGAATTTCCATCTAGAATATCATAGCAACATGCGTAATGTTGATGAAACAACTTTATCCTGCAATTAGGTTGTTAAATAGTGCTTGCTATCGCGACAATATCAATAAATCACGTGTTTAACATCTCGAGTATTCAAATTTTCGCGCGTCTCCGCCATTTTGTTAAAAACTCTGAACAACCAATCAATAACAGGTAGCGGTTTGCAGGACTCTGCCTTATCGGCACTCGATAAGCACCGACTGAAGATAGTTGGAAATGAAAAAAGAACAGCGATAACCATCCATTGTCGAGATAGATTGAGCAACTCAAATAATTGACGGCTAACATTGATAAAACAACTTTATCTTGCAAGGTTGTTAAATAGTGCTTGCTATCGCGACAATATCAATAAATCACGTGTTTAACATCTCGAGTATTCAAATTTTCGCGCGTCTTCACCATTTTGTTAAAAACTCTGAACTACCAATCGAAAACAGGTAGCGATTGGCAGCACTCTGTCTTATCGGCACTCTATAAGCACCGACTGAAGATAGTTAGAAATGAAAAAAGAACAGCGATAACCATCCATTGTTGAGATAGATTAAGCGAATTGAATAATTGACGACCTAATGACTGATGATCAGAGATTAACGATTGTTTAACGACTAGAACAGAGTTTTGATGACGTTGATCATTACAACGATGATTCACCGCAACTTTCGAAAGAATTTTGTTACACGTAATCAGTGATTAGTCGAAGTTGATTGATGCCTAGATTGATGCGTATCGTTATCAGTAAAGATTTCAATTGGGAGAATGAGCTCAGATAAGCAATTGGTTGGGTTTTTGCTGCTCTTCAGCGATAATAAATTTCAACTACCATATGACTCCGTGGCGCAACGGTAGCGCGTCTGACTCCAGATCAGAAGGTTGCGTGTTCAAATCACGTCGGGGTCAAGGATTTATTTTTAATTTTTTTTTTCATACAAAATTTGAATTTGTTCTTCGGAAACGAAATATTGTTGGAAGGATATATTTTTTCACTCACGAGGGTTGATCATTAACTAAAAAAATGTCCATCTTGTACTATCAATAAACGAATTCGATCAGTGTTTTTGTTCTTTTTTAATTTTTTTTTACTCTTATAATTATGTTTTTATGACTGATTACGAATTTGAAAATATTCTTTGGCGCCAAAATTGATAATAAGAGGTTATACGACTTGACCTTAAACCTTCACCCCGGCTTACAATGTGAAACTGTGTACTTGGGAGGACCTAGAAGCCCGAAGAAACGGCGAGGGTCTAGAATCTTCCAAAAACGTCCCAAACTGGTTGTATATTAGGTGAATATATGAATGTGTAGGTATTATGACAGGTGTTACTCGAAGGACACCGCAGTATGTTGGGTTGCCTATACTTCGGCGCTTAGACATTGAACCCTGTAAGGATAATTCTTTCAATCTTATACCTAAATACTGTCGAAGACTTTCTTTTTTCGAGAAAAGTCCATTCTTCCGTTGAACTGTTCTCAATATATGTAGTAACATATTTTTTTTTCTCAAATTATAAGGAAACAGAACGTTTTTGAACGAATGTGACCTAGTAGACTAGTAGAGCTACACAATTTTTGTTGGGAGGGCATGCATGCGGACTGTTCAACTCATAGCTGCGATTGAAATCTTCTGTCATAAACATACTGACGCTAATCGTAAGTTTGTTGGATGAGTCAAGGGTCATTATGATTCCTACTAACCACGTGTTATCTACAAATGCCTAGTTAAAATGTAGATTATTCAGGTTCGAATGTAACGAATATTGGCCTTACAATATTTTTCATGACACAGATTATTCTTCACATTTTACAACGAATAATCAACGCCAATCGAATGTGCAACTAGATGATAAATCATGGTGGTCACTATAAAGAGTAAAAAAAATCTCCTACTTTACCTGACCAAATGATAATTTTTCCATGACTAAAATCCGGACGAATGAGTCGTTATTCAAGTACGTAATGAATAATGCTCTGAATCAATGGTGAAAGAAAATGGTTTTCGAGAATACTTTTCCATTCCATTCATCAGTTATACAAGTTCAGTTACTATTTTCACTGACCAAAAAAAAAAATTGTTAGGGAACTTTTATTCTGTCTTGTTTTGTATCGCCATAAAATACCTTGACTTTTCCCAGACCATTTTTCAAATTTCCTGACTTTTCCATTACTTTCCTCACTATTTTTAGAATTTCCTGGCTGTTCCCGTCACTCTCGGTTTCCCTGACCAGTGGCCACCGTGTGAATACAGTCGAATATCATCATAAGACTATCATCATTCTATAATTTAATCCGGAAAATGGTTTCGTTTGCGATACATAGAAGACTTCTAGTTTTGTCGCTGTTGCCACGTTCTTCGTCGTTGATGTAAGTCGATTTCCTTGAATGATAAAGACTTCAATTATTGTGTGATCAAAAAATTTTGTTAATTTTTATCATTTCTTGATACTATTTGATACAAAGAATAACTGAAACGTATCAATGTTGATTTTCATTCTGTCATAGACGAGTGCAACTATAGCAAGTGTCGAAGAAAGAGTACTATGGAGCTCACAGTGTCGCATCGAAACGGGATACTCCAGATGTAAGATGTTTTATCAATTTTTTTTTTAATACAAATTATGAAGTGTCGATAGAATTGACTCCACATAAATTTCCATTGACATCTATCTTTGGTCGTCGGTGTCGGATCGTCAAATGGCTTTTACAGTTTTTCATTCTTCCACTGATCATCTTAAAATATATTGTTGATTGAAAAGGGGATGACAATGACATAATTGTTTTCTACCAACACGTCATACTATTATTTAATCATTATGATTGTCGCAGCTGACCGAAGGAAGTTCGGGTGTTATTCGGCGTGCTATTTAGAAAAAGCAGGATTAGTAAGTTTATGAATTATCAATAACCCACCACACTGAAAAAAAAAACAATGTCTGGTTTTAAATATTGGTATGCATATTATCGGTCAATGAATATAGCATTAACCATTCTTCATTATACATTCGACTGAGAAAATATATAAATAGTATTCCCAACCGTGATTTAAGATAGATTTACTATTTTCGTATAGTTCTGTCAATCAGAATATGGAACATTCTCAGTAATTTGATACCTTACATCCGTCAAATCTGTTTTTTTTTTTAATTATTATTCTGAAACACTGAAATACTACTTTTCACGTACGCAGATCAAGGATGGACCAAGATCAAGCTGACCGCGAAAAAGTAGTGGGCGATCTTGCCGAGGAATTGAGGACCTTCCGCCAATTGGCTGAAAAATGCTACGACGAAGGTAAAAATTTATCACCGATTCAGATGTACGTTTTTTAATTCTAATATTTAAACGTTTTCAAACACCCGCAGGTAACGCGAAGACAGACAAATGCGAGATTGCTGGTGCTGTGGCAGACTGCGTCCAAGAATTAGGTCTGTGGCGGGAGCCCGAGCCCAAGCCCGAGCCCGAGCCCGACGTAGACCACGGAGACGACGGGCCAGACGACGAGGTAGACGACCAAGATTACAACTCCGGGGATTCCAATTCATGATCAATGTTGATTTTCATTCTGTCATAGACTGGGATAGGTGCTGTGGCAAACTGCGTCGAAGAAGGTCTGTGGCGGGAGCCCGGGCCCGAGCCTGGCGTAGACGACGGGGTAGACGACTACTAAGATGACGACTCCGGGGATTCCGGTTCATGAGACGAATAGCAAATTCCACGAGATTGTGGGAAAATACTGAAATTACATGATTTCAACTGCTTTTCACACTCGTGTGGAAAGAAATCGAGTTTAACTAAAAATTCAAGACCAACTTCTGTTATAATTCACTATATTGCCACAATTGAATTGAACTAATGTTAATAAATTGCAGTTTAAAATGAATCACTGTGATTGCTCTTGTTCTCTGATATTCTGACGTTACCCTCGTTACTCATTTTGATCGTTTTTTCCCCAAATCTGTCCAGTCGCACTGGACCAAAAATGTAACAATTCGCCCTCCTAAGTTTTCCTTGCTTGCATTACTAATTACAGATCGCTAGCCTGAATCCTATATACAAATTTAGCTAGAACTTTGTGAGAGTTTTGAACAATTAGCTGTCCAGTTTTTCTTCCGGACAAGCTAGCCCTGCCGGAAAATATAATTCATTCGATTCAATGAGGTAACGGCTGCTGTCAGGAAATACCGATAGGATTTATTTTCGTTTTTATCAGATCCTATACGATATGAATTCAATACGTGATTCATTCCAATTTTTACCATTAAAATTGTATCCGATTGTATTCGGCCCATGAAGAATCTCATTCCATTCAAACCAATAGGGTCTGACCTGAATCAATTTCAATCGATTTTATTCCAGACTCGCAGCCTCCCTGGTGAAAATAATTTCTACGACAAACTACGAATTATACGAATGCGTAGAGAATCGTAATAATTCGTAGTATTTTCCATAGAAATCTACGAATTTCTATGTATAATCAAGAAAATCTACTATTCATTACGAATATCAATGAAAAACTACAACTGAAATGAATTGCAATAATTTATCGTAAATCGTTGTGGAAATCTACAAATTTCCATGAATTACTACGAAAAATTTCTCAAAAACCGTTCAGAAATAGTTTTTTGTAAATCGTCGTAGAAAAATACGAATTTCTACCGCCGAAATAAGAAAATCGTGTACCTGGCTGGAGTGAGAATAATTTTTCGTAAATCGTCGTAAAAAACTACGAATTTCTACCGCCGAAATAAGACAATCGTGTACGTGAAAAGTCCAATAGCAAAAAAAAAAAAAAATGTATCAAACTCATCCGCCATGTCCGTGCAATAGTACGAACTTCTACGGAAAATTACGATAATGTATAATTTTCATCGAAAAACTGCTAGAATATGAAGCTTGAATAACACGGAAAAGTTTTGAAGTTTCATGCATGTCAGTCGCTAACGTCATATTGCCAGAAAATATTGGAACATTAAATAGGAATCGGAGTGACCTGAAGACCGTAACACTAGTGATCAACGAGGTTAAGCACGTTTGGACGCGGATAGTACTTGGATGGGTGGCCGGGAGGCGTGGGCTGGGTTCGAATCCCCCACTGGCTGCGTTTTTTTTTTTTTTTTTCATCAATATTGACTAGAAATTCTACCAGAGTAGGTCTAATAAATGATAAAGCAACGTTGGATGAATAAAGCTAGGAATGGGATCCAGGTAAATCCCAAAATTAGCTTCTACAAATATCTACGAAAAAACCTACAAAAATCTTCAAAAAAGTACTACATTCTACGAAAATTTCTACGCCAAAACTACGAAAGTGTTCCAAAACAGGCAGAAAATCGTAGAAATTTTCGTAGATCATCGTAAAAGTTTTCTAGTTTGTCGTAGAAATTATTTTCACCAGGGCTATCTGTTTAAAATGGCAAAAACCGATTCACATTCCATCCGGTGTCCGTGTAAGCTCTCACAGTCCTGAGACTTTCCGATTCAATCCGGACTCCCGGATACCTTGCATATTCGTCCGCTTCCTATCCATTCGTCTATCCGAGGCTATCCAGAATCCAAAATCCTTGTTTCATCCGCATTCCGTGTGATCTTGTACATTTTGTACGCTATTAGATTCTATAGGAATGGTTCCGGATACTTTTGCACTTATCCACATCCTTAAAATGTATTCAACTGTCCTTCTCCATTCGGAACCCGGAATCCTTGCTCCATCGGGATAAAGGATATAGTATTTCATGAATTTGAAGCCATGAGATGCGTCTGTAGTTTCGGATCCACGTGGCTATCCAATAACCAATTTATACAAAAAACCATTTGTTTTCCTTCATTACGATGCTGAAGCAGTTTATTCACTCGTTGGATCAGTGATTTTGACTAAATACTTCACTTTTCATTATCTGAGAGCAGAAGTGATTCGAATCGGTACGTTTCAGGTTTATCGACCCAGCGGAGCAGTTTATTCCACCAGGGACTTGACTTTTTGTGATCTGGACTTCATATCTTCATACTTCATTTTGAATTTCTCATAATAATTTTTATTTCAAATTATTTTAATTGTATATAATTTGTTTGAGTCTTACTTTATGTGGAAATAAATAAATAAAATGAATATCGATGCTCCATCTATTACACACTTGCAGCAACGAATGTATATTCTGTCATAAACATACTGACGCTAATCGTAAGTTTGTTGGATGAGTCAAGGGTCATTGATTCCTACTAACCACGTGTTATCTACCAATGCCTGGTTAAAATGTAGATTATTTAGGTTCGAATGTAACGAATATTGGCCTTACAATATTTTTCATGACACAGATTATTCTTCACATTTTACAACGAATAATCAACGCCAATCGAATGTGCAACAAGATGATAGATCATGGTGGTCACTATAAAGAGTAAAAAAAATCTCCTACTTTACCTGACCAAATGATAATTTTTCCAGGACTGAAATCCGGACGAATGAGTCGTTATTCAAGTACGTAATGAATAATGCTCTGAATCAATGGTGAAAGGAAGTGGTTTTTGAGAGTACTTTTTTTATTGATAATTCATACAAGTTTTTACATTGATCAAGACTTCCATGCGAGGAAGAAACAAATCGCTGTGGATCTTTTATAATGTCTTGTTTTTTAGCACCACAAAATTTCTCAACTGTTCTCTAACCATTTTTCGGATTCCCTAACTTTTCCATGACTTTTCTGACCATTTTTCGAATTTCCTGACTTTTCCGTCACTCTCCGGTTTTTCCTGACCAGTGGCCACCGTGTAAATATAGTCTAATATCATCATTCTATAATTTAATCCGGAAAATGGTTTCGTTTGCGATACATAGAAGATTTCTAGATTTTGTTGATTATTTCATAGGTTCATCGGGACTTCGTGTAATTTTGCAGGATTGGCTTAGAATTTTACAGTAGGAATTTCAAATTTTGGGAGCAGGAGCCTTTGGCAGATCGACTTGGAATATTTGATGATCGTGGTCAGATCGTTCGATTTCCTAATCGATTCCCAGAATTCATCTGATATTCTCAGGACGACACTTTAAATACGCCGTCCTAAATATATTCATACCATAACAACATTCACGTAACAGTCTTGTTATATAATTATTAATTCTAGTGATAACGAGCAGAAAGAGACTCAACATCTCCGCAAATAATTATGCCGCAACGTTTATGTAACCTTGCTGTTATTCTTCGATCGGTTGAAAGGTCACGGTATTGGATCATCCCGTTATCACTGTCGCAAATGAGCATCAAGTATGTTGGCGAAAATTGTTGCACACTACAATGAAGAGAATCGTATAAATACAGCCGTACGTCGCGTTCAATAATCATTCGATTTGAGGATCGTGTCTAGTCCCTGCTGTAACAATTAGTAAAGGTCTCGATACTTTAGGAGAGTCATAATGAGGGTGTTCGCGTTCATCGCTGTTGCCACGTTCTTCGTCGTTGATGTAAGTCGATTTTCTTGAATCAAAAAGACTTCAATTATTTTGTCATACAAAAATTTAGTTGATTTCTATCATTTCTGGATACTATTTGATACAAAGAATAACTGAAACGTATCAATGTTGATTTTTATTCTGTCATAGACGAGTGCAACTATGGCAAGTGTCGAAGAAAGAGCACTATGGAGCCCACAGTGTCGCAACGAAACAGGATTCTCCGAATGTAAGATGTTTTATCAATTTTTTTTTTATACAAATTATAAAATGTCGATAACCTTGACTCCACATAAATTTCCATTGACATCAGTCTTCAATCTTCGGTGTCGTCAAATGGCATTTACAGTTTTTCATTCTTCCACGGATCATCTTAAAGTATATTGTTGATTGAAAAGGGTATGACAATTACATAATTATTTTCTACTAACACGCTCTACTATTATTCAATCATCAGCTAATGCACTGGGTGCTGATGTCGCGGACCAAAGGAAGTTTTGGTGTTATTCGGCGTGTTATCTGGAAAAAGCAGGAATAGTGAGTTAGAAAAATTTCTGGTTTTAATAATTAGTATTCATATTATGGGTCAATTAATATAGCATCAACTATCCTTCATTGTAGATTCGACTGAGAAAATATATGAATACTATTCCCAACCATAATTTAAGATCGATTTACTATTTTCGTATAGTTCTGTCAATCAGAATATGGAACTTCCTCAGTAATTTGATTGTTTTTCATACTTTAAATCCGTCAAATCTGTTTTCTTTTTTTTTTAATTATTCTGAAACACTGAAATACTACTTTCCACGTACGCAGATCAAGGACGGAAAGCTAGCTGACCGCGAAAAAGTAGTGGGCGACCTTGCCGAGGAATGGAGTGTGAGTGGTGGGCAGCCAAAAGAGGGAAGGACCTTCCGCCAATTGGCTGAAAAATGCTACGACGAAGGTAAAAATTCATCACTGATTCATTCATGTACGTTTTTTAATTCTAATATTCCAACGTTTTCAAACACCCGCAGGTAACGCGAAGACAGACAAATGCGAGATTGGTGGTGCTGTGGCAAATTGCGTCAAAGAAGGTCTGGAGCAGCCCGCTCATGGCATCTCCGAGGATTCCGATTCATCGGCCGAATAAAAAATTCCACGAGATCGCGCAGAAGAATACTAAACAATGTCTACGAGCTTCCTCACACTCGAGTGGAAAAAAATCGAGTTCAACTAAAAATTCAAGACCAACTTCTGTCGTAATTCACTAGATTGCTAGAATTTAATTGAATCAAATGTTATTAAAGTGCAGTTTAAAATCATGCATGATGGTCTCTCATTTTGATCGTTTTTACCCCAAATCTGTCAAGACGCACTAGATAAAAAATGTAACAATTCTTTCTCCTAGTTTTCAGCCAGAATTCTATACAAGAATTTAGCTGGAATTTTGTGCCAGTTTTGAACAATTAGCTGTCGTAGGATAATATAATTACAGTTATTTCAAAATATTCTTTTTTCTTATTTACATTTTATGTTCATTTAGACTCTTCGGTTATAGAAGCGTTTTTCCTGCAAATGTCGACTAATGTTCTCTTGTGTCAAGCCACAGACGTCCCACTCAGAATTTCTACTCGAGTTATCTTGTCAAACCAGCGTCCTATTATTCGTGAATTTATTATCTAGTTGAGCTAATGTCTAATCAGACAAAATGTCTATATGTCTGAAAGACAAAATTGTTAATTCCATTCCGTTCGTAAACGGATTATCGCGAAAAATTAATGCTATACTGAAGAATGAAAACATACATACCACCTATAAAATCCTTAACAATAACACTTCATTGTTTACCAACTTTTAAGCAAAAATTCCCACTCAGGATGACATCAATACTGTTTACAAAATAAATTGCTGCAATTGCGATGGTTTTTACATTGGACAATCTAAACAACATTTAAAAAGTAGAATCAGTGGGCACAAATATGATGTAAATAAAAAAGATATTGTAAAATCTGCCCTGGCCGAGCACTCTGTGTGTAATGGACATAAATTTGATTTTGAAAACGCCAGCATATTGACCAAAGAAAGACACCTTAACAGGAGATTGGTGAAAGAAATGATCCATATAACAAGGAATAGCGACAAAACCGTCAATAAAAGAACAGATATCGATAATCTTAGCCGCACTTATTACGAGATTTTAAATTGAAATTGGCGCCATACAACTTTGTCTATCCGTCATTTGTCACCATCTGTATCGAACATTACCTTTATCTATCGACAATACCTGGTTTGAATCACTTCCGTCCAAGATGTCACACGATAATGACATTTAGGTGTTAGTCACAAATAAGTAAGTTTAATCTGTGCAATCATAATTTTTAAGCACTAGTTCTTATGTTATTTTTTTCCAAAAAATTTACAATAGTAACATAAAATGTTTATCTTAGCATATTTTTAACACTAAAATTACAATACAAACCTAACCTAAAACCTAACCTAACCTAAAACCTAACCTAACCTAACCTAACCTAACCTAACCTAACCTAACCTAACCTAACCTTACCTAACCTAACATCAATCTCAAATGTACATCACTCTTGTAAAATCGTATTTACAGCCCACCTGTGGCAATTATTTAATATTATATGAATTATTGTAGCCTGAAGATGGCCGGCCGGCGCCGGCCGAAACGTTGTTTCAAAAAACACTTCAATAAAGAAGAAACTGACCTTTACCGACGAACTATACTAATTTGTTCCAAAACACGGGTCACGAAATACACACTGTAATTTGTTCTAATGTCTAATGTTTTCTATTGTTTTAGATGTGATTAATAACGTCAATAGAAATTCGAACGGACTAAGCATTACATTATCTCATGGCAGTGAATCAGAATTTATGGTCAAATATTTGACAGAGTTTACATCTTTGTCAAAATTATGATTAACAGTTTTTTTTAATCTACTTTTCGTTTTCTGACCGGATTTTTCTTAAATTTTTTTCACCACTGCAAGTTTGATGACCAATATTTTGAATGCATGCTGCGAAATGGATTCAATAAATGCATCCGGCGAACGTTAAATTGCATCCGGTGAAATGAACTTCGCATCAACGACCGTCAAACGTTTAAGCGGCCAAATATTTAACGGCCCGTTGAACTTTTTTCTCTTATAATGAGATTGTATGCATGTATGCATCGTATTGCGGCGGTTAAACCCTTAATGAAATCGGGCCTAACACTTACGCGTGCTATTATCCTATTACAGCTATCATTATGTCCCCCGTCACGTGCTCGAAAGTGAGTCACGTGTACGGAATCAAATCTTATAAATATAACAGCGAGCTGCAGCTCGGAACCATTTGGCTTTGGTCCCGAAAGTCGGATAAATAAACCTTGTCGAAATCTCAATTCTTCTCCAGCAATGATGAAAGTGTTTGCGATTGTTATTTTTGCGACGTTCCTCGTTGTCGGGGTGAGTGAGATGTTAATTCTATATTGAATTCAGTTATTTTTCGGCAGAATTAAAGTCATCTGCTGATCATATTCTCGTTTTGTTGTAGACGAATTCTCTAGAAATGCAAGCGAGCACGTTTCTGAGACTCATGGGTGAACGATGTGCCAAGCATCCAGTAGGTAAGTTATTACCATGCTCACAATAACTAGTATATTCATTATGACTTGACGAAAACGTTTTGTTGATTAAGAATTGAACTTTTCACGACTCTGAGACGCAATTTTTGTTCTGAAAAAAACGCATGTTTTTGTCGGGATTCGAACCCCGACCGTGCAGCTCTATCCGAATTTGTAGTCGCTCGCCCTACCTACTACGCCAAATTCCTTACTGAATGTTGACGCAACTTATTTTCATCATTTATTCCGACGGCTTCGCTCTTGCACGCCGAATTTTTACACCATTATAATTTTGATTGACTGATTAACGAAATTTCTAATAATCTTGATCACTATCTGTGATTATTCTTTCAGATTTGTCCGAAGATGCTAAAAAATCGAACCACCAGTGCTATGAGAGCTGCATTCTGCATACAATGAATGTGGTGAGTTGAAACTTACCATACTTATAGCGGAGATATAACCTATATCAGACGAAATGTGTTTCATTTTCCAATTAAAATAGACATACTATACAAGGTTACGAATGAATGCGCACGCACGCAGCACAGAAAAGTATACTTTCGACTCCTAGGACTGAATAGTTGTTATCATTCACAAACTCCAAACGCGTAGATCGTACTTTTAATTGTTACATAAATATCTTTTGGTCTACTTTTACTCTTATCCACACAGATGAAGGATGGGAAGCTTGTGAGTCTCGGGAATGTGATTGACGTCTTCGATAAAGATTTGACCGACAATGTGCCAAGGACAGGGATATCGACCGGCCAATTAGCTAGCCAGTGCTTCACCCGAGGTATGCGACACAGTATTAGAATTATTGAGAATAAACTTTATGTCAGAAATGTGAATCTTACTTTTTCAAAAATATGTACAGCCAACGCGAAGAATAACACGTGCGAGATTGCTCATGCTCTGACGGACTGCTTCGAGGATGGATTAGGTGGTAACAGCGACGAATAGTCAATGGCTGGAGGCTACAGAGAAGGAAACTACACATCATGACAAGATTCGAATACTACTCACGGGATTATTTTAGTAGCTGATCACTTTGCTTTTCGAATGATATGTCAGGAGAAAAAAGACAATATGTAAACGATCTAATAGATTATGTATCTGCAATATTGTAATGAACGATATGTAGATAACGAAAACTACAAGATAAATTTTGTGCTGAATCGTATCTTGAAATTGTTTACATAATATGTAATTGTAATTTACCATGATTAATTATATAATCTTTATCAGTCGGGTATGCAATAATCAAAGTGTTAAAGTAGACGAGTAGACGGTTGAAATAACTGGGGGAATCAAATTGGTCTGATAACGGCAGAGTTCGAGGGTTCAAGGACTCGTTTCGAAGGTAGAAAATCAAGATAAGAAACGATGCATCAAATCGGGGAGGGATCAAGGAAACTTGACTTCGAACAATTTAAAAAAATCCATGTAATCGGGAAATCGCTGTCTTAGTTACACTGCAAAAGCGCCTTCATATTGAAGCTCATGCTTACGAGCCTGAATGATCGTTTCGCAATAATCTCGGATGCATTGCGATGCTCACAGCTACAGATCAGAAGCCAAAAAAAATATCGATCATTTTATAGCACTTGTGAACTTCTGTGTAAGAAACATCTTGTTCTTGTTTTCAATCGTGTAGTATACGAAGTTATGGCTGACGGAATATTCCCGACTACGTAACCGCAGTCAGTGGACGCTGCGAATATGGAAATCGTATAAATATTCGCATGATGCGACCAGATGCCATTCGATCCGATTCGTGTAAAGTAGGGAACAAAACGTGAGCCTCGTTACAAGTGAAGCTTTCGATACTTCTGATATTGCCATAATGAAGGTGTTGGCGTTCGTTGCTGTTGCCACGTTCCTCTTTGTTGGGGTGAGTCAATGTTATTCGGTAAAAGCAAATAGCCTGAATTGTGATTTCCGAAGAGAATTACCTCTGCACATTTCATCATGAGTCACTCTACTTGAAGGTGGAGAAAAATAGGGAGAACATCTCGATGATGTGATTCATTTTTTCGTAGACAAAATCAGACTCTCCAACTGAGGCGACTAGAGAAGTATGGAGCCGAGAGTGTCGCCAGGAAACGGGATATGAATTACCAGGTAAGATCATCACACACGTCTTCATCGGGGGACCATAGAAAATATGGCACCATGTCCATTACTGTATCAGACAAGGTGAAGACAAAGACGAAGTGAAAACAGGTACAGAAGGAATATGTATTCAATTTCTGGACGTAACAGGCGATAATTAAATTCGAAAAAACGTTGTAAAAAGGTCGAATATGAATACAAGATTTTTGCCTGAGTTATCGCACATGCAGAAATTTGAAATAAACCGCAAACATGATGAGAGGATCTCTCATCGAAGAGTTTCTTTTCGTCATTCATGCGATTTCCAAGACTTCGATTCTCAACTAATACCAGTTATTCATCAGCACCAGGGACGATACTTGCTGCGCATCTGCAGACCGCGGAGGCACGCCGTTATGCAGAATGCTACGCAACAAGAGCAGGATTCGTGAGTTCAGAACATACATCAACTAATATAATATAAAAATGTACTATTCGTGAACATCGATTGTGAACCACTCTTGAAGTCCGGTGTACAACAGTATGAGAAGTCCCTTGAAGTCTTTTGAAGCCTCGTGAAGTCTTGGGTTCACCCCTCGGTGAACATGTGATTTTTATTCTTCAAAACGTTCACGATGGTTTCTTGCCGATCCAGATGCAAAACGGAGCGTTGCTCGAACGCGGGAAAGCATGTGACATCATTGTTCGGGAAATGGAGAATTACGGCAGGGTCCAACTGCAAGAGGGAAGAACGACCCGTCAATTGGCTGAAAAGTGTTACGACGATGGTAATAACAGCAAGAATAGTATATTATACTACAAGGGAGGAAAGAGCGCGATTTTGGCCGAGTGCGAGGTTTGCTGCCCGAGGCACGAGCAAAGCGAGTGCAGCGAGGGCAGCACGAACACGAGGTGAAAATTGCGCTCCTCCCGTGTGGCATATGCTATTTTTCACCCGACTTCGATAAAATGACCTTATTCCGTCGCTGTAACGCGAGTGGAAAGTAGGTAGTCAATGTTTGACCAGAAGGAAGAGAAGTGATTAACTTCTTGTGGATGTGGACTTTTTTGCCCGGCAATTTACTTTTCTGCCCGGCTATTCACTTTTTTGCCCGGCTATCTACTTTTTTGCCCGGCAATCGACTTTTCTTCCCTCTGGTCCGAAATTGACGACTTTCGACCCGCGTTTCAGGGGTGAAATACGGTCATTTTATCGTAGTCGGGTGAAAATACAATTGCTGTCGATAAACTGATCCGAGATTACCTTGAGACTAAGATTTTTCACTCTTTTCAACTCTCCTAGCTAAGGTCAAGACAGATAAGTACGAGATTGCCGGCACTCTGATGATTTGCGTTGTGGAAGGGACAGTGCTACAGAAGGTGTGAGAGCCATTGATCGAACAGACAGGACTTTGTTCGATTGTCACGTTGTAGTTGCAGAGGAAAATAAAAGATGTTATTACATCTTGTATTACTGTTGTAATACTGTAATTGATTTAATGATACAATATGCATATTATAAACTTCAATAAACGATCATGAATAACTAATTGACACAAAAAACCGTTGTACATAATATTTTATTTCCTTCTTGACAACTTAAAAGACTGAACAGCTACATGGTGGCGACTGAGCGGAAAAATCTGGGAAACCGGGAGTAGTCAGAAAAAATCAGGGAATTCCACTTATCTACAAAGAAATTTTATTATCGAGTATCTTGTATCCTAGCGTCGATTTGAATTCCGTATATAATTTCCGAAACACAATTTTAATATACACAGAATCACACTAGTCAAAATCTAGGTCGAGAATTTCTTGCTTTTTATGCACTGGATCAACTTGACATAATTCTGATTTTTTTTCTTCTCAGAAAAAACATACCTATAATGTGAAGAAAAATGATTTAATATACAATCATCCATCGAATATAGATAAAAGTGTTCGTTCATTGCTTCATAAGCGATGATTATGATTATGACATTGGACTAAAAATCGTGCCAATGTTGAACGCGAGAGTTTGAGGGTTCAGGGAATTGTTTTGAACCTTGGAAAACAAGATAAGAAATCACAGATCAAATGGTGGATGGACTCGAAGGCAAGAGAGAGAACTAGATACAAAAATAGTACACTGAGGAATGAGGATACATGATTTTGAGCAATAAAAAAAAATTCTATATCTATATAAATCAAGCGATAATCGACTAATTGCAATCCGAGTTTTACAGCAGCTCCTTTTGTACTTTGAAGCTCATACAATTACGTGAATCTTCTTTCGACAAAACGATCGCATGATGGTTTCGTAATAATAATTGAAACGTCAATAATCTTAGCACTCGATAACATTTGCGTGAAAAAAAAACTTTTGTCGATGTTTAGTGATCAATCACTATATTGTAGATGGAAGATGTGAATAAATGTGTTATCGCAGTCGACAGTCCCCGGTGATGCAAAACTAAAATATAATAAAATCGAGTAAATTTTCTGAATCCGTTTCCAAAATTCCTAAAATAACAGAACGGACATATGATTCATCTTCACGCTATCAGAAGCAAATTGTTTGTTTGAATAAAGCCTAACGTTTCAAATGCACGGGCTATCAATTATTGTCTATTCATCTCACACCAGAAATCCAAATTTTCAACCATGATTTATTTCTGTGATGAAATAAAAAATGAATTTCTAGCATTCCGCTCCGGAATTTTGTACATGGATGCCAGGGACTTTCCTCTTCCCATGAGTCTGGGCAAGCGAACTCCAAAAACCAGCAGGATTGAATGATTTCCGCAAGAGAACAGCATGACTATTATAGACCGGGGGATATTGACAGGCTTTATCAAAGTTGTGGACTCAAATTCTGTGATTTAAGTAGGTAAACAATGTTTTTTTGACAAAAAGTAGGTATCCCGGAATGTTCATGTGTAAAATGGCTCACGAGTTGAGCGGGTTCGTCACATTGAAAAATGAGAATGAAGTAGTTGAATAGAACGAAGAAGATCTGTGTATCCGATCAAGATGTCGCAGTCCGCAGTTTATAAGACGTTGACGACAATTATCAAACTCTAGTAAAAATTCACACGAGGTTGATGCAACGTGATGGTTGAGCACAATATTGCCGATTCATTCGATGGGGACCGCACTTATTATCCCTTGTCGCAAGCAGTTCATCAGAGCACCCGCAATCTCGCACACTTCGGTCTTGAGCTTAGCTAAGGGTATTCGAAAACAGAGAAAAATGTTATTGTCACCCAGTTTCATGAACTTTGGGTTAAAATGTATCCCGAGGGTATCGTTAAATCGTTTCATACACGCATTTATCTCATCTATCTAATCAGACTTTCTGCACCTCACGTTTCATCGCATCATTCAAATACTTAAACATATAAGCATGATTTGAAGAGAGTCCGGAACTCAGTTTTCCAATACTTGATCGGTTTGAAGGTCGGTTTGAAGGTTGAAGTGTGTTTTCAACTTTTGCACCGTTTTGGGCCATTATTTCTTTTAATACTTGATTGATATGGCCACTAATGGGGCAATTGATGGCCAGAGACGGTGCATCCAACGAATTCGAATCAGTTCGTTAACAGAAAGGATGAATCTCCTTGTGTCTTACCTTCATCGTAGCATTGTCCGGCTAATTGGCGGATCGTTTCCCCATCTTTTAGTTCGATCCTGAGGCATACTCGACATATCTACCAGGATATCACATGCCTTCTCGCGTTCCACCTGCTTTCCATTTTTTATCTGGATGGGTAAATAAGAATACATGGTCAGTGTTTTGACAAATTGAGAAATGTCGTTCGAGGGATGTGGTTGAATCATGGAATTATACGGAACAATGAAATTCGAATCAATTCTATGATACTGTTCTTTCTACTCATATGATAGAAAGTTTATAATAGATTGTTCAAACTTGTCAGCCCTTCTTTTCTCTGATAGCAAGCCCAGAAGCACCATTCTTCTCTGTCAGTCACAATAGTTGGACCACTAGTCTCCGCTGAAAGATGATCAATAGAATAATCAGGATGGAAAGTATTGGACAACGTATGAATAACAAGAAACAAGCTATGTTCACGGATTGGCCTTCATCACGTTAGGAGTTGCTTTCAAATTTCAGCGCATACACGTTCAACCGAATTCAAAGTGTATGACGTCAACCAAGGTACTTCTGAGGTATCGATATGCAACACCAAATCCATCGAATTCGATTGCCTTCGACATTCGAAATTATTGTGGTCATAACGATAAACTAAGATTGTGATCCACCTTGCCTACCGGTTCGAAGTTCCCTCTAGTTTTTTCTCTACTTCATACGAATTGTAGGTATCAAAGATGTAATTGAATCGATCTTACGTGGTCGAAATCCTGTTTCCTGGCTACATTGGAGCATCAGCAGTCCTCTATCCGCGAAACTTGAAGAACCTGAAGAAGTTATCTACGAGGAAATCGAATTCGTCGTCATTAATTATTCGTACTGTGGAATAATAATGAACTTGATTCAATTGAATCTGAATATCGTCAACATTGAGGCTGCCTTCTTTCTCTAAAGAAAATCGAGACTCACCCCAACGACGAGGAACGTGAAGAGAGCTATTAAGGAGGCTCTAGCACGAACGGGTCATGCACAGAAAAAAATAATTTTTTAATATATTATAAATCAAGAACTCATTCTCACGTATGCGAAATTTCAGACCGGGTCACCGACTAAATAAGCAAGATAAAAATAGTTGAAATTGGAATTTTTAGCATGGGCCTTATGGCAGGATCCCTCTCGAAAGACATGGGCCAATCGATATCTCTACATTTACTACACGGATTTTGACGAAAAACTAGAGTAATGTTGATCAAAATACGAGGATTCCAAATACAAAAATACAGTATGGAGTCACCGACTCATGTTATGAGATATTCGATGTCAAAGTGTCGAAAAATTTGCAATTTAGAGAGGTTATGGAACCGCGTAGAAATTCGGCAGCGAGACAGAAATATGATGGCAGAGCGCATGCGCGAGAATTGAACCTCCGGCCGTCTAGCACTGGAGAAAGTGAGATAGAGAATCGCGGTGTTGCCATACTTATGTATGCAGTACCGTACTGTAAAATTATTCTTCTTTCACGGTTTTTATTCAGTGGCACGAAATTAATGATGTATTCATAGAATTAACAATAATTTGATCGGAAGCAACTGTGTTATGACAAACTTGCGCTTTTCTGTAAAAATAGAGGCCCTCGCGTAAGCCCCCACATAAATCGCCCCTTTGTGCTAGAGCCTCCTTAACGTGCAGGACAGCTTCATCATGGCTGTACTACAACTATCGATATCTCCAAATGGTTTCGCGTCGAACTGCGTTGTGTCCAATAGTATATGCTTTCCGGCCTCGTGGGTGGGGATGTCGCGACGGCTATAATAAGATAGGATAACCTACGGCCTTTGGGATAACCGAAAACAAAGAGTAGAATTTTGTGAAGTGAAAACTTCTTCGGGTAGTGCACCGGGCACAGTTCTTCCCGGGTAGTGAATGAAACTGAGCCGTCACGCTCCCGAAGGCGACGCTCGTTGATGCGAGTAAATTCAGCTCTAGTCGACTCCTCGATTCGACTCATTTCGAAATCAATTACTTCGGCTCGCATAATCTTGACCAATGCACTGGTTTTTATCGCTTTATAGAAAAAGTGATCCTTTCTAGTCACAAGACAATGAAAATTAGTTTGTGGAATCATTGTCTCGTTTTCAAAAATCTGCAAATCTCGTTTCACGGAACTAACGATATCAAATCTCAGTTCTGATGATGAGGACATGCATGTCAACGTAAAATGCTGAAGCTGATTATTGTCAGTTCTTCGGATGAGTCGAACCGTATAACCTTGACAAAAAATAATCAATACGCCAATAATATATTTTTTTTATCATATTTATTCAGTTGTCTCATATCCTCTGGTGTTCCTGAAGAATATTGCAATTATGAGCGTCATGCAGCCAAGAAGTGACAAAGAACAAAGAATGTATGTTGCATCGGCTGATGTGATAAGTTTGATCGACGAGTGAAGTACATAGTAAGGGAGACGAACGCGTTTTTTGTACCTCGATCGAGTTATGTGTAGAGACTGTCCTCAATTAATCGGATCGATATGTGCAACCATGAAACTGCAATCCTGCCAAAGTAAATCCTGCCGGAAATGTTATTTTTTAAATTATCAAAAAACGAAAAAATCAGTGGAACCACCCTCATGGCGTTTTTTGTAATAAAAAATACATGTACGTGTAGAGGGCTGTGCATTGCGTCAGAAAAGTCAATCCTGCCTTATCCAACCTTGCCGCGTAACCCTGGCAGGGGCGTTAGAAGGGGATGTTTGTTGTTAACTTACTACACCCATCGAGTTATGCCTTCAACGAGGTATCAAATTGAAGGTCTCGATGTCTCCTACCCAAAAAGTCAATCCTGCCTTGTGAGAACCTGCCGGAAAGGGGGGGCAGGAGAGGCAATTGGGGAGGCACGGTCAGAGTCTCATTTTGTGTGACTCATATACTACATCCGTCGAGTTACGCCTCCAACGAGGCATCAAATTGAAGAACTCGATGTCCTTTGTCCGAAAAGTTAATCCTGCCTTGTCCAACTAGGCCGCGTAACTTTGGCAGTGGCGCACAAAGGGGATGTTATTGCGGTTGACTAACTACACCCATCGAGTTATGCCTTCAGTGAGGTATCAAATCGAAGGTCTCGATGTCTCCTATCCAAAAAGTCAATCCTGCCTTGTGAGAACCTGCCGGAAAGGGGTGGTAGGAGGGTAATTCGGGTCGCGCGCGCCCGCACTTTCTTTTGGTGTTCTTTTGGACTTATTCTCCAGCACCTGGATTTTTAATCTACGGTCGTGGCTGAATTGTATACAACAACTGATTGTGAGAATAGTAAGATCTTCATTCAAACTTTGTTTTAACCCTTTAACGGCGAAGCCTCTTTCTCGTTGAGAACACGATAAAGCTCTTGTGATTCATGAGATACATTGTTTTTAGACAACATTGTAATTACACTGTTAGAAAAAAAGTATTAAATTTAACATTTTTTCGCGTGTCCCAGTAGGTCCACTATAAAAAATATGTTAATCTGACACAAGCCGTTAATGTCAAGCGTTGACACAACGAAATAGTTGTAAAAATTAACACAAATTCAACATATTGTTTTGTAATTTTAACACTGCACTTTTGAGTTAATTGAACAGAACGATAATGTCAAATCGTATGTTGTTTCAACTTTCAATATGCGTGGAAAATGCATAAGTAAATGGCTGGAACTAAAATTGAAATTAAAAAAACAGATTGTTTTCGATGCGCACGCTGTTAGATATTACTAGTAAAGGATATTTTAATACACATTTAAACATCCATGTGAAGAAAAACGCATTTCGAGTTCGCAGTGATAAATTTCGCAATTCCTAATCCTAGCCGGGGTTTGAACTGGGACGCTCACCGATGTTCGCATTACGAGTCGCACGCCTTAACGACTACGCTATACGATCGCTTAATAAAAGAAACAACTTTTTCCTTTATATCATTTCTGCAGATGTACAGTTAATGAAATTGAGTTAGCGTAGCACATTTTTCACAGATTTTCGCAGAAAATCGAATTGTCGAGTCTAGAAGACCGTGCACGACACGTAATAACAGGCAAAATCCGAAGACGGTGGCCATTTTTGTTCTACTATCATTTCAACATTTGTCAGTAGTACATTTCTACATAAAATGGTGTGTTGTGTTGACGAAAAAACACAAATTTAACATTTTTCATATCCATTAAGGAGCGAACGAGATTTTTGTGTTAAAATGAGCGGCTTTTGTGTTACATTTGGCTTTAACACTTTTTGATGCATTGACATAATTCACGAATGTTGAAACGACTCAAAAGGATAGTTAAACATGACACAAAAATTTTAACACGCAAAAAATTTAACATTTACACAGATTATTTCCAACAGTGTAGCTTTTAACATTCACGAAATGGGCGGGAGAGGGCGCCACTGTACGGAGACTATTTGCTGTATTTGGCCAATTCCAGGCCAGGCCCAAACCATTTCTCCACTGGTGGAAAAATGGTTCTCCATTCCTCAATTCATTGAGGAATGGCGTCGTTTGTTCATTCTCAGCAAACGGCCAAAACCGCCTATTTTTACATATGAGTTGGAAAATTAGTATATTTCTCGACCACTTCGAATTTTCTTCATTGAAAATATGTGAAAAATTACACTTTTGGAAAATGTAGTTTTTCAACTTTTCTGCCCGAATAAAAAGTTTTTCGACCCCTTTCCGGCAGGTTTTCACAAGGCAGGATTGACTTTTTGGATAGGAGACATCGAGACCTTCGATTTGATACCTCACTGAAGGCATAACTCGATGGGTGCAGTTAGTCAACAGCAAATATCCCCTTTGTGCGCCCCTGCCAAAGTTACGCGGCCAAGTTGGACAAGGCAGGATTGACTTTTTGAATAAAGGGACATCAAGTTCTTCAATTCGATGCCTCTTTGGAGGGTCAACTCGACGGATGTAGTATATGAGTCACCCAAAATGAGACTCCGACCGTGCCTCCCCAATTGCCTCTCCTGCCACCCCTTTCCGGCAGGTTCTCACAAGGCAGGATTGACTTTTTGGATAGGAGACATCGAGACCTTCAATTTGATACCTCGTTGAAGGCATAACTCGATGGGTGTAGTAAGTTAACAACAAACATCCCCTTCTAACGCCCCTGCCAGGGTTACGCGGCAAGGTTGGATAAGGCAGGATTGACTTTTCTGACGCAATGCACAGCCCTCTACACGTACATGTATTTTTTATTACAAAACGCCATGAGGGTGGTTCCACTGATTTTTTCATTTTTTGATAATTTAAAAAATAACATTTCCGGCAGGATTTACTTTGGCAGGATTGCAGTTTCATGGTTGCACATATCGATCCGATTAATTAAGGACTGTCTCTACACATAACTCGATCGAGGTACAAAAAACGCGGTCGTCTCCCGGACTAACAAGTTTATTGTGCCCTTCTTCTGATTACGTATGAGACAGAATCAGACACGTTTATTGTTTTCTAAATCTATGAACTTAGTATACATTACAATTTTGGTTTTGTCTCATCAGAGACCTGATAGATATTGCTCAATTATTGAGCGGGTACATACATCTAAAAGTTTTAAAAAAATGCAAAATTGCCAAAAATCATTTTTCGAATGGAGGATCGGAAAGGTATCTGGCGAGTCAGAAACTGGCTTTCCGCTGAACAGTTTCAGACTAGAAAATTCAAAATCATGGTCGACCAGTAGAGGTCTCGGACGCACTTCCTGTTCCTTGACCTAGGCATATCGCCATAGCTCCCCCAATCTCGCACACTTCGGTCTTGAGGTTAGCTAAGGGTATCCGAAAACAGAGAAAAATGTTAATGTCACCCAGTTTTATGAACGTTGCGTAAAATGTACCCCGAGGGTATCGTTAAATCGTTTCATACACACATTCATCACGCATTCATCTGATCAGACTTTCTTCACGTCACGTTTCATCACATCATTCGCATACTAACATAAACATGATTCGAAGAAAGTCTGGGACTCAGTTCTTCAATACTTGATTGGTTACGGAATACATTCATTCGAAAGTCGAAGTGTGTTTTCAACTTTTGCATCGTTTCTGGCCATTATTTCTTTTGGTATTTGATTGATATGGCCACTAATGGACCAATTGGTGGCCAGAGACGGTGCATCCAACCCAGTTCGTCAACAGAAAGGACAAATCTTCTTGTTGTGTGTTACCTTCGTCGTAGCATTGTCCGGCTAATTGGCGGATCGTTTTCCCATCTTTTAGTTCGATCCTGAGGCCACTGGACATATCTACCGTGAGATCACATGCCTTCTCGCGATCCACCAGCTTTTCATCTTTTATCTGCATAGGCGATAAGAATACATGGTAAGTGTTTTGCCAAATTGAGAAATATCGTTCGAGGGATGTCGTTGCATCACGGAACAGTGAAATTGGAATAAATTCTATCATACTGATCGACTTATGTGATACAAAAGTTCAAAATAGATTGTTCAAACTTGCCATTTCCCATTTCCTCAGAAAGCAGGCCCAGTAGCACGAATGCCTTCTGTCATACGCTGATGCATAATGAACAGATTATTCA